>JACXGI010015393.1:0-17511 GCA_016801175.1 Esox masquinongy
GCAGCTTGGTGAGAAGGTGACAACAGTTGGTGCGATTATTCGCAAATGGAAGAAACACAAAAGAACTGTCAATCTCCCTCGGTCTGGGGCTCCATGCAAGATCTCACCTTGTGGAGTTGCAATGATCATGAGAACGGTGAGGAATCAGCCCAGAACTACACGGGAGGATCTTGTCAATGATCTCAAGGCAGCTGGGACCTTAGTCACCAAGAAAACAATTGGTAACACACTACGCCATGAAGGACTGAAATCCTGCAGCGCCCGCAAGGTCCCCCTGCTCAAGAAAACACATGTACAGGCCGGTCTGAAGTTTGCCAATGAACATCTGGGTGAAAGTGTTGTGGCCAGATGAGACCAAAATCGCGTGTTTGGAGGAGGAGGAATGCTGCCTATGACCCCAAGAACACCGTCCCCACCGTCAAACATGGAGGTGGAAACATTATGCTTTGGGGGTGTTTTTCTGCTAAGGGGACAGGACAACTTCCCTACCGCATCAAAGGGACGATGGATGGGGCCATGTACCGTCAAATCTTGGGTGAGAACCTCCTTCCCTCAGCCAGGGCATTGAAAATGGGTCGTGGATGGGTATTCCAGCATGACAATGACCCAAAACACATGGCCAAGGCAACAAAGGAGTGGCTCAAGAAGAAGCACATTAAGGTCCTGGAATGGCCTAGCCAGGCTCCAGACCTTAATCCCATAGAAAATCTGTGGAGGGAGCCAAAGGTTCGAGTTGCCAAACGTCAGCCTTGAAACCTTAATGACTCGGGGAAGATCTGCAAAGAGGAGTGGGACAAAATCCCTCCTGAGATATGTGCAAACCTGGTGGCCAACTACAAGAAACATCTGACCAACAAGGGTTTTGCCACCAAGTACTAAGTCATGTTTTGCAGAGGGGTCGAATACTTATTTCACTCATTAAAATGCAAATCAATTTATAACATTTTTGACATGCGTTTTTCTGGATTTTTTTGTTGTTATTCTGTCTCTCACTGTTCAAATAAACCTACCATTAAAGTTACAGACAGATCATTTCTTTGTCAGTGGGCAAACGTACAAAATCAGCAGGGGATTAAATAATTTTTTCCCTCACTGTACTTCATCTGCGAATTATGTACTTTTAGTACGTAGTAGGGGTGTTGCGATATACCAGTATTGATGATAACCGTGATATTTAAAAAATAAAATACTGATATCATGTTAATAATACACATGATGATATCATATTCACTAGGTGAAAATTATTTTGTATTTTTACAAAAACTCCTCTTGGTATTAGGCCTTGTGGATCTTTTGTTTATCAGTTCATCTGGTTTCCTTTTCACTATCCATTAAGTGTAATTGTTCTTTTTATATGCTTTTATACTTTTTATTTGTCCAGTTATAGTTACAGACTTTCTCTCCACCTCCCTACACTCGAATTTGGAGTGTAATTCATTTGCCAATAAAGAGAGAAAAGACACAATAAACAAATTTAAAGATTAATTTGACTGATAATAGCGTTCTTTTTTTTTTCTTTATGTATACCGCCATCAGAGTTGGGGAGTAACGGATTACACAAAAACAGTAACTAATCTGTTACGTTACCAACAAAAATATTGTAATCGGATTACAGATACTTTTGAAAAAATGTATGATTACTTTTGGATTACTTCAGTTGAAAAAGAATAGGTGCGCGAAATAATTATGACACATTTTATGAGTTCATTATTTAATGTTATAAAAAAATTATTATTTGAACCAAAATATGAATTGCGTGCCTCAGTTGTGTGTGTGATCATCATGCGCGCAAAGGTGGACGCGCATAACCAGTTTAGTCACGGAGGAAGCGCTAGTTCAAATTTCTCCGGTTTGGTTGGTTGGATGGCTGGTAAAAACAGAGTATATCTTCGATAATATTAGCCAAGTCATATAAAATGTTATTTAGTTATCTACTCGACGCATAATTCTCAGAATAATGATAGGCAATAGGCCTACCTGGTGTTATCTTTTTCAAGTTTCAAGGTTTATTTGTCAAATGCACCGAACAACACAGCCAGGACGAGTTGCACCGAATAACTTTTACAGGAATTGTTTAATAGATTAGGCAACTATTTGTTATATTAGCTGTAACATGGTGCTGCCTTCAAGATAAAACATTATATGGAATTTACCATGACATTTGATGAGAAAAGGTGTGTTGGGAAGCACTCTGCCAAAGGATGATTATTTGCATTTGACGCGGCCGCATCAACTCCGTCCATACAGGTAGGCCATGTGATTCTGCTTGCTTTGCATCTCTGAAAATTGTGTTCATTGGTTATCATTACCTGCTGACGTCATTTACTTTAAGCTAAGAGTGCAGGTTTATAATCACAGTTTATTTCTTTCATTTGCGTTTTGAAAATCCATCACTGGTGGCCATAATAATCGCAGGTTACGTTCGCGCGGGTAAATCTTATTTCTATGCGGGTGTTTACATTGCAGACGTGCATTCGCGGGCTGGGGATCACTGCAACATTTTGACAATGTTGTGGAGCAAATCATCAGACTACTGCAGATTTAGTTTATGCGCGAAAAGCTACGGATATCTTAATTTTTATATACAACGTCAATATCCTTTTCGAGTAATTGCCATTTATTTTTCAACAATGTTTTGAAGCAATTAAAAACATGAATAAAACACAAATAACAGAACAGGCTTAAGCATCATTAGATTTTGGGTTATGTTCAGATAAAAAGTCAGATTCTGGAAGATCGAGGTTTATTGGATTAATTGGAATGACTGACAGACCTTTAGCATGTAATGTAGAGATGTAGCCCAATCATGCTGAAGTAAAAAGCAATGGTTTAGAAACCCATTTCCAAAGGCACTGTAGCCTACACAAACCCATAAGGTAAAATGCAAATTCCGTTTTTGGCCAGCTATGTAAACTCTAACATTGATTGATCTCGCAAAAGATGTTCAGTTGGTTATAGGCTATTCCTATTTGTTCCCCAGTGCCTCTTAATATGAAAGTAATCTAAAAGTAATTCAAAGTAATCAGATTACGTTACTGAGTTTGAGTAATCAAAAAGTTAAATTACTGATTACAAACGTGGACAGGTAACTTGTAACTGTAAAGATTACATTTAAAAAGTAACCTACCCAACCCTGACTGCGATAATATCATTATCGTGAATTCTTTCGGCCACGATAATCGTGTAGTGAAAATCTGATATCGTGACAGCCCTAGTACGTAGTGTGCTATTTGAGATTTGGCTGATACATATAGCATTAGTACACAGTTAGGAGCAGATAGAGACCAGGATGACAAACTGCCAATTCCTCCCTTGTCTATTACAGCATACACTAAGAAAACTGCAAAGAAGCAAAAGACTTAAACTAGCTCTCTATAGCTAGCAACCAGGAACCCTAAGCGAAAATTAGCAAGGCTAAGAATAAAGTCGAACTCTGAGTTAGCGCTGTTTTTTTTGGAACAGGTAATTCTATTTTTCATATTATTATTCTGAACTATTCTGAACAATGCCTCTATCGGGCATTGGTGTGGAACCGCTTTCTGACCAGTGAGTAATTGCAAAATGCGTAATTAGTTTTTTTTACGAAAAAAATCCTAACTAGTGCAGCTTTAATAAGGCAGTATTCTCTCATAAAAATGACTATTACCATCAAATAGTCATATATTCAAAAAATAGGGTTTTTCTTTACCATGGAAAGGATCCTACTGTCATCCACCACTGTTGTCTTCCATGGACGTCCGGGCCTTTTTGCGTTGCAAAGCTCACCAGTGCATTCTTTTTTTCTCAGAATGTACCAAACTGTTGATTTGGCCTCCTAATGTTCCTGCAATCTCTCTGATGGAAACCTTTTTTGCAGCCTAAGGATGGCCTGTTTCACTTGCATTGAGAGCTCCTTTGACCACATGTTGTGGGTTCACAGCAACAGCTTCCAAATGAGAATTCCACACCTGGAATCAACTCCAGACCTTTTACCTGTTTAATTGATGAAGAAATTACAAAGGAATAACCCACACCTGCCCATGAAACAGCTTTTGAGTCAATTGTCCAATTACTTTTGGACCCTTGAAAAAGAGGGGGCTGCATATTAAAGAGCTGTAATTCCTTAACGCTTCTTCCAATTTGGATGTGTATACCCTCAGATTAAAGGTGAGAGACTGCAATTTAAGCCCATATTCATTATTTAACTGTAACTTGAATATATTTTGGTAAACAGCCAAAATAACAACTTGTCAGTGTTCAATTATTTCCGGACCTAACTGTATACCTCTGAGAAGGACTCCAACATTTCAACAAATGTAGAAAATGAAAAACAAGACAATAGCCTATGAAACCTAACATCAGTCCAGTAGACAAAGATTAGCCCATGTGGGCCACTGCTCAAGTTCCCCATTTAAATTCCTAGTATCGTATTAAAATGTTTGCTGTACTGGTGTCGTCTTTTTGTCCAATAATATTCAATTGCTCGTCTGTTTTAACCAATCATAGTTCATAGTGCATTCTAGAGCAGAACCCAAACATGGCGTTGTACAAGGCAAAGAAAACGCAATCATTTTTGTTTTCGTGGAAAGAACAGGTTCCGTGGGTCGAAAACAATAATGGCAAGGGACACGTACTTGTGCGTTCCCGACGAAAGCCAATAAGGCAGGGTCATTTATCAAGGGAACAAACAACTACTGAAAACCTGCTCTTAAGTCCCTGCAGCATGTCGCGTGTATTGCGGCCAAATGGGCTGCTGACAACCCTGCGGCTGCACCAATGAAAGACTGCCTGCTCCGAATGAATGAGGTGGCGTGTAGCCAAACTGAAAAACAAATTACGACCGACAATCATGTTGTGAAGAGGGAGAAACCATTCACCTACCACGTCCATGGCATAGTCTGTGAATACGGATAGAGAAATTATGGACTTGGCTTGTCGACAGTAAGTGTCATGATAACTACGCCTGCATAAGGGCTTGCTAGCAGTGACACACAAGTAGCCAGTCAACCAACTAGTGCAAGTACTGTATTGCGCCATATTTATGCAACCATAAATATATTAACTAAACTATTTCATTATCAAGATGTGATATCAAATAAGCTAGTATCTTCATGAAAAGATGATAATGATGTTTACAGTAATACACTGCTCAAAAAAATTAAGGGAACAAGTAGTCATCACAGTATAACGCCAAGTCAATTAAAATTAAGTGATATCAAACTGTCCAGTTAGGAAGCATAAGCGATTTTGAATCAATGTCACCTGTTTTGGTGCAAATGAAAGAGACAACAGGTACACTGGAGAGGCAACAGCAAGACAACCCCCAAAAAGGGAATGGTTTTGCAGGTGGTGGCCACAGACAATTGCTCTCTCCTTATCCTTCCTGACTGATTCTTCTCTTGTTTTGCTAGTGTTCTTGTCACTACTGGTAGCATGAGGCCATACCTGCAGCCCATTCAGGTTGCACTTGAAGTCCAGCTCCTCCAGGATGGCACATCCATACTTGCCGTCACAAGGAGGTTTGCTGTTGTCTCCCAGTACTGTCTTAAGAGCATGGAGGAGACACCAGGAGACGGGCCGTTACACGAGGAGAGCTGGACAGGTCCGTGGAAGGGCATCAACCCAGCAGCAGGACCATTATCTGCTCCTTTGTGCGAGGAGGAACAGGAGGACCACTGCCAGAGCCCTTCAAAATTACCTTCAAGCGGGCTATTGGTGTGCATATTTCTGACCACTAGAAGATGTCGGGCATGAGGGCCCGACGTCCTCTAGGGGGACCTGTGCTCACAGCCCAGCACCGTATAGCTCAATTGGCATTCGCCAGAGAACACCAGAATTGTCAGGTCCGCCACTGGCACCCTGTTCTCTTCACAGATGAGAGCAGATTGACACTGAGCACATGTGACTGACGTGAAAGTGTCTGGAGAAGCTGTGTTGAACGTTATGCTGCCTGCAACATCATCCAGCATGACCGGTTTGGTGGTGGGTCAGTGTTGGTCTGGGGAGCATATCCTTGGAGGGTTGCACAGACTTCCACGTGCAAGCCAACGGTACTGCTGTTGTTATCCTCAGACCCATCGTCAGACCTTACGCTGGTGCAGTGGGCCCTGGGTTCCTCCTGATGCAGGACAATGCTCGGTGTCATGTGGCCAGAGTGTGTAGGCAGTTCCTGGATGACGAAGGCATTGATGCCATTGACTCGCCCTCACATTTCCCAGACATGAATCCAATTGAGAACCTCTTGGACGTTATGTATCGGTGCATTCGATGCCGCCAGGTAGTGCCACTGCTAAATTGTGATTCGCCGCCACAGAAAAACAGTTCGGAGTGCATTCAGGCACATAGGGGCCATACACACTGAGTCACATTATGAGTTGCTGTGATGAAATTCACGCAAGTTGGAACAGCCAGTGATTTCAACTGTTTACTTAGATTTTTGGTGTGACTTTCAATCCAGCCCTCAATCGGTTGGTGATTTTGGTTTCCATTGACCGTTAAGTCATTTTGTTCTCAACGAATTACACAATGTACAGTTAAGATTTTGATCTTTAGTATAATTCGTTCATCGAGACCTGATGTGTGTTTTCAGTGTTCCCTTAATTTTTTTGTGTATTTTGATAACCATTAAGTAATGATGTGCGTCATATTTATGTAAACATATCACTTGTATCAGCTCTCCTCTCACATCACATGCAAATCTGTGGTATAAATCAGTATTTTGATGATATGATATTCACATACTATATGTCTGTACAATACTGTGCTTTTTTTTTTATTCAGTTCAGGCCAGTAGATTTCAGACCAACTGGCCCAATAGGGCCAGTGAGAAAAAGTTAGCGTTAGACACTGTCCCCCATAAATGATACTCTGCCCCCTGGGCCAATCATTGTAATTATGTACATTTTGTATCTGTGTTATCATTCACACATGATTAGTCAAGATCTTCCCAGCTGTCAGTGAGATTGCATTGGTTAGCGAGACTCATCCATGGGCATGTTTGCCAAATTTCATAATTGAGTTAAATAGATCAGTGTATAACCTTGTCCCTTATAGCACCACTGTGTGGTCTTGCATATGTTTTGTCTTTTTAAAATATTTTTGTAGCATTTTGTGCTTTTGGATATAGAAGAGACTATGGTAAAGAGAAAGTCTGCTGAAAAAACTTTGGGATGTTTTCTAATTCATGCAGCTGTGGTATATGTACATCGCAGGCAGCAGCTTAAATTGTTAGGCCACCATATGTTGTTTTGACCGTGTTTATAACATTTTGTAAATATTAAATTCCTTTACTGATTTGTGCCAAACCATGCCCACGTAATGTTTATTATTCAATAGTAGCTGGTTTATTGAAAGTTCTAATCTGAAAGCAATAAATTGCATTCAGCTATCTTTGTAGATATGCTTGTTGAAGCACTTTCATTTATGGCAAGACTCATCATTCACCCTTTGAATTTAGTGAAAATCAGGCTGATTTACATTCCCCTTTCTGATTTCATAGCGGGGGGCAAATGAGAATATTCCCTCAGAAGTTAAGTATGTGTTTGTGTTTCATCCTCGTCCCTCAGATGACCATGCAGGAGTACAACATGCTCCAGGAGGACGATGATGACGAGGACTTCCTCCAGCAGTACAGGAAGCAGCGCATCGAGGAGATGCACCGGAAGGTTTACCGTGGCAAGCATTTCGAGCAGGTATACGAGCTCAGAAGCGGCGAGGAGTTCCTGGAGGCAGTGGACAAGGAGGATAAGACCTGCCTTGTCATGATTCACATTTATGAGGGTGAGGTGCCCGCCTGCGAGGCTATGACAGGCAGCCTGCTGTGTTTGGCACAGGAATACCCTCTAGTTAAATTCTGTAGCGTACGTGGCTCCGCTATCGGCACGAGTGCCCAATTCAGGGGTAGCGCATTGCCAGCCCTACTGGTGTACAAAGGAGGAGACCTGATTGGGAACTTTGTACGCATCACAGACCAACTAGGAGAGGACTTCTACGCTGTGGACGTGGAGGCGCTGCTCCAGGAGTATGGGCTCCTGCCAGACAAACCGGTCTTTGTTGCTAAAACCATCCGAGATGGAGCCATCACGCTAAGTGACAACGACTCCGACCTCGACATAGATTAGAGAACTATTTTGTACATACAGAGTAGACAGACTAGTAGAGCCTCATTGTACAGACATCAGAGTAGAGCCGCAATGTACACACTGTTGACAGCAAGGAGCCCCTATGTACTTATGTGGGTGTCATGACCTGCAGCTAAAATGGAGACTACTGAATACTCTCACAGGACATTCAATAGTATGTTTTACACTACCAAAGTCAGTTAACAAAGCAGCAGTCAATTGGTTCAGCACCAACAATTCAAGACTATAAAAAATATATTTTGGGTTTTAAGGTTAGGCATAATGTTAATTTTTGTTATTAGTGTATACTTAGAATTTATTTTAAAGAAAGGTTGTGGTAATAAGCAGGGTTTTTGACTTAATGACTTTGGAAGCTAGTGACCATCACCTCAGGGCTAGCTAGTGATGTTTGAAACAGTGAGACTCAACCTGCGGTTTTGTGCGTACGAATTTGAGACTCCCTCCTTGAAAGTATAATTCTTCAGAATTTTTGACATGAAACAATTGCATGTTGAGTCACTCCGTTGCAAACTAACAACGCATGTACTTGACAACATGCTGTTGGCTATCAGTGTAATATAATAAATGACTGCAAAAAACACCCGAGTGCAGTGGTATTCAAATCTGAGCCTGGAGGTCTGAAGTACTGCTTTTCTACCATATAAATTATTCGCACCCACCTGCTGTCCCAGGTCTAAATCAGTTCCTGATGAGAAGGAAATTCTTTAATCAGCAGTGGAAATAACTTAATTTGAATTTAGCTTGTGACAGTGTATTGAGTTGATATCACAGACAGGACCTAGTCCTTTACATTCCCTTAATCATGAACTTTATTCACATGAAGGTTAGTTTTCATAAGTTAAATAATGGACCAAGACTGATACCTATTATTTTCTATATATTACCTATATATGCACAGTGAGGGTTTGCAGACATTACTCAGTGAAAAAATGTCATATACAGTAGCTTTAACTTATTTATTCTTTGTGACAACGCATAGTTTTTTTTCCTGGTCCAAAGTCTGTGGTGCATGTTTATAAAGACTTAATCACCCTGTAGAAAATGACCTTTTCATAGGGACATTTTGTTAGTTTTATACCTTTTTATATGTTTAATCATTTCAAACCTGTTAAAATTATGTATGAAATAAAGAGCTTTCTTTGACTTAAGCTTCGCCCTGTGTCTTTTTATGTGACAACCTAGAAGGTTAAAAAGTGATAGTTGTAGCTTGGTGTGTATGTTTTATTTGAATTTTGTCAGACACATTTTAATATTGTGGGAGACTACATTGACATTCAGATCCCCTTTTCTCTTAAAGCATGCACCTTTTTACTAAATGGTGGAAACTCATTCTAGCCAGTGATTACATCATCCTTTTCTTTTAGAAGACTTGACATATTTAACATTAGTTCTCTTTTTTTTTTTTTTTACAGCTTATCAGGTTCCACTGTTGAGGATATTTTTTTAATTAGGTAACCTTTGTTAACACATCCTTTAAGATAAGGTTACAGAATTGGAGTAGCCCATTACAGTGAATGCACATATTTATGCACCAAAACCTCTAATACTAAAATGATGCCACATTATTGTTCTGTTTAAACATGTGAAAACTATGAGATGCATAACACACATACCAAATATCACTATAGGTCAGGCAAAGTATCACAATTAATTACAGTATGATTCACCAATTTATTTCAAGAAGTATTTAAATCAATCAATCCTAATACTGACAATTCAAGAGCACCATAATATTAAGAAAAAGCTCTCTAATCACAAAACATTTCATTTGTAAATTAAGAAATACCCTGTAGACATTGTCCAACTGACAATTGACAACCTAAACCAGTCAATGTAATCTTAAAAGCTCACAGCAGGAATAGAGGGATACAAAGAAGAGTTAGCAGAAAGAGGGGTGTGTTTACATGGAAGGGACTGGCTGAACCATGTGCGTCATGTCCACACAGAGCGTGCTCCAACAGGAGATGGGTCTCTGCACTAATGCCTGCAAAAGAGAGAAAACAAGCCCATTAATTCATACAGTGAATTAAACAACAAAGCGTCTATGAGCTGATCTTCAGTACTGTAAAAAGCTACTACAAAGAAAGCTTACCTCACTGTAGGTGCAACGCTCAGAAATAACTGAATTATAAATATTCTCATGGCATGGAGTCACAGAAAGTAAACCATGTACCCTCAAACGAGAAGGTTGCGTTAGCACTGTTGCCTCGTATTCATCAATCAATATTAATCAAATCCCATTTTAGAGTAATCTCCCAAATACGTGTGCTTTAACTTTACAGAAATGCGTGCGTGCGTATACTTAACACTACCGTTCAAAAGTTTGGGGTCACTTCCGTGAAAACACATGAAATGAGTTTGAATGGGAAATAGAGCAAAATGAATAGGAAATATAGTCTTTGACAAGGTTAAAAATAATGACTTTTTAACTGAAATAATAATTGTGTCCTTCAAACATCTTTCATCAAAGAATCCTCCATTTGCAGCTATTACAGCCTTTCAGACCTTTGGCGCAATTAAAAACATGAATAAAACACAAATAACAGAACAGGCTTAAGCATCATTAGATTTTGGGTTATGTTCAGATAAAAAGTCAAATTCTGTAAGATCGAGGTTTATTGGATTAATTGGAATGACTGACAGACCTTTAGCGTGTAATGTAGAGATGTAGCCCAATCATGCTGAAGTAAAAAGCAATGGTTTAGAAACCCATTTCTAAAGGCACTGTAGCCTACACAACCCATAAGGTAAAATGCGAATTCCGTTTTTGGCCAGCTATGTGAACTCTAACATTGATTGATCTTGCAAAAGATATTCAGTTGGTTATAGGCTATTCCTATTTGTTTCCCAGTGCCTCTTAATATGAAAGTAATCTAAAAGTAATTCAAAGTAATCAGATTACGTTACTGAGTTTGAGTAATCAAAAAGTTAAATTACTGATTACAAATGTGGACAGGTAACTTGTAACTGTAATGGATTACATTTAAAAAGTAACCTGCATATGGTGCTTCTACAACAGCAAAATAGGGTTGAGATCCAGTGACTGGCCACTCCATTATAGACCGAATACCAGCTGACTGCTTCTTCCCTAAATAGTTCTTGCATAGTTTGGAGCAATGCTTTGGGTCATTGCCATGTTGTAGGAGGAAATTGGCTCCAATCAAGTGTCGTCCACAGGGTATGGCATGGTGTTCCAAAATGGAGTGATAGCCTTCCTTCTTCAAGATCCCTGTTACCCTGTACAAATCTCCCACTTTACCACCACTAATGCACCCCCAGACCATCACACTGCCTCCACCATGCTTGATAGATAGCATCAAGCACTCCTCCAGCATCTTTTAATTTGGTCTGCGTCTCATGAATGTTCTTCGTGATCCGAAAACCTCAAACTTAGATTTGCCTGTCCATTTCGTTCCAATCTTCCTCTGTCTAGTGTCTGTGTTCTTTTGCCCATCTTAATTTTTTCCTTTTATAGGCCAGTCTGAGATATGGCTTTTCTGTTCTGTGAAGGGAGTAGTATACATTGTTGTACGAGATCTCCAGTTTCTTGACAATTTCTCACATGGAATAGCCTTCATTTCTCAGAACAAGAATAGACTGACGAGTTTCAGAAGACAGTTCTTTGCTTCTGGCCATTTTGAGCCTGTAATCACACCCAAAAACACTGATGTTCCAGATACTGAACTACTCTAAAGAAGGCCAGTTTTATTGCTTCTTTAATCAGCACATTGCTTCTTTCAGCAGTGCTAAAATAATTGCAAAAGGGTTTTCTAATGATCAATTAGTCTTTTAAAATGATAGACTTGGACCAGCAAACACAATGTGTTATTGGAACACAGGAGTGATGGTCGCTGATAATGGGCTTCTGCACGTCTACTGTATGTAGATATTCCATTGAAAATCAGCCATTTCCAGCTACAATAGTCATTTACAACATTAAAAATGTCTACACTGTATTTCTGATCAATTTGCTGTTATTATATTTTGGACATTTCTAAGTAACCCCAAACTTTTGAACGGTAGAGTATGTACAGTGTGTGGTGAATTTTGTAAACAAAGAGACTGCATTAACATCAACACTGAATAAACATAGCAAGTCTGATAGAATGTCAGCAAGTTAGCTTCATAAGAAGGAATGCAATGCTACAACATATTTTATATGTTAGTGTTAGGTAAGTAGGGTTGTAAATAAAATCGAAGAGTTGATGCACACGCAAAAAGCCTTGGAATCCCTAGAGCTATTGGCCCACTTGTGTTAACACCAGCTCTTTGACCCAGCTTTATTTATGCATGCTGTATAATCGATGTGAATTAGTGGCCTATGCCCTCCCTTTCCTTTGTTCCCTACAGATAGTAGCTTGCTGTACAGTTGGGAAAAGTAAAATTTTTCAAAGAAAGGGGGTGCAGAGGCTTTTGGCATGTGGTAAAGTTCCCAACTTAAAGACATATAAACCCTCTTCTCACCAGAGACTAAGGTTCAATTTGCCAGTATAACTCTTCAATAGGTCCCCCAGTTACAGTTAGGTCTGGACATAATTGGACACTGACAGAAGTTTTGTTATTTTGTCTGTTTACCAAAATATATTCAAATTACAGTTAAATAATTAATATGGCCTTAAAGTACAGTCTCTCAGCTTTTGAGGGTATTTGAGGGTATTCCCATCCAAATTGGAGGAAGGGTTTAGGAATTACAGCTCTTTAATATGTAGCACCCTCTTTTTCAAGGGACCAAAAGTTATTGGGCAATTGACTCAAAAGCTGTTTGATGGACAGTGTGGGCTATTCCTTTGTTATTTCTTCATCAATTAAGCAGGTAAAAGGTCTGGAGTTGATTCCAGGTGTGGCATTTGTATTTGGAAGCTGTTGCTGTGAACCCACAACATGCGGTCAAAGGAGCTCTCAATGCAAGTGAAACAGGCCATCCTTAGGCTGCAAAAAATAAAAATCCATCAGAGAGATAGCAGGAACATTAGGAGTGGCAAAATCAACAGTTTGGTACATTCTGAGAAAAAAAGAACGCACTGATATGCTCTGCAACACTGTTGTCTTCCGTGGCCTGGACGTCCACGGAAGACAACAGAGGTGGATGATCGTAAGATCCTTTCCATGGTAAAGAAAAACCCCTTCACAACATCCAGCCAAGTGAAGGAATGATGGGAAGAATAAAGGATGGAGAAGGCTTGGAACGGCTCATGATCCGAAGCGTACCACATCATCTGTAGAGGCAGTGTAATGGCATGGCCATGCATGGCTTCCAATGGCACTGGGTCAGTAGTGTTTATTGATGAGGCGACAGAAGCAGCTGGATGAATTCTGAAGTGTATAGGGATATATTGTCTGCTCAGATTCAGCCAATTTCAGCGAAGTTGATTGAACAACGCTTCATTTTACAGATGGACAATGACTCAAAACATACTGCGAAAGCAACCCAGGAGTTTTTTAAGGCCAAGAAGTGGAATATTCTGCAATGGCCGAGTCAATCACCCTATCTCAACCCAATCGAGCATGTACTTCACTTGCTGAAGACAAAACTTAAGGCAGAAAGACCCACGAACAAACAACAACTGAAGACAGCTGCAGTAAATGTCTGGCAAAGCATCACAGAGGACGAAACCCAGTGTTTGGTGACGTCCATGCGTTCCAGACTTCAAGCAGTCATTGCCTGCAAAGTATTCTCGACAAAGTATTAAAAATGAACATTTTATTTATGATTGTGTTAATTTGTCCAATTACATTTGAGCCCCTGAAATAAGGGGACTGTGTATGAAAATGGTTGCAATTCCTAAACGTTTCATACGATATTTTTGTTCAACTGCTTGAATTAAAGCTGAAAGTCTGGACTTCAATTGCATCTCGGTTGTTTCATTTCAAATCCATTGTGGTGGCGTACAGAGCCAAAATAATGAAAATTGTGTCAGTGGCCAAATATTTTTGGACCTAACTGTATATGTATCTTCTGCAATTTCCTAACTGTCTGAATAAAGTCTAAAAATACCACAAAATATACATATTGTGAGGGAACAGCATCCTGGCATGATTCATGGTTGAGATGATTATATTAACCAGTTGTTCTCTATTGACTGTCTTGTCTCCACCCTAATAAAGTGACCACAGGTTGGGAACCTGTCCTCTGCAGAGATGATACAAGGTAGAGCAAATGCTGACTCAACACAAATAGCCAAACAAATGACAAGCTGTTTCAAGTACTGAATTCAAGTTTCTAACACTGGTGATGCTTGTCATACTTTACTTCCCCCTTGATATTATACTGGAGTAGCTTAGAAATAGCCATGCAGTATTAATCTGCTTTTGTTTATATTTTACACTTATATTCTGTGGATTACTCCCTGTTTTTGTGAAAAGAAAATAACCACTCCTTATACAATTTTTTGAATTGCTTTGGTATTATTTTCACAAGCATATGGTAATTTGTCACAACTTAATGACAAAAAAACAACAGATAATAAAAAAAAACAACTGTGTGTAATGGGATATTGCACCATTCTTCAAAAATTTGCCTCCAGTTATTTGAATGCTGAAGGAGGTGAAAATCTACTTTGCACTGTGCTCCAGAACCTCTCATTAAGGTTCATTGATGTTCAGATCTGGTGATTGGGGATGCCATGGAATGCATTTGATTATAAAAAAGTCTTGAATTTGTTTAGCAGTGTGTTTGGGGGCGTTCCCACCCTGGAATATTGGAACATCATGAGGAAAGTGTTTGCACCATAGGGTGCACCTGGTCCTCACATTCCTTGGCCATTAGTTCAAGTTCAAAGTTCAAAGGTTTATTTGTCATTTGCAATAACAAGTACGGCAATGAAATGCTTGGTTTTCCTACTTCTGACAGTGCAGTTAAAAGTTGAAAAGTAACAGTAATTATAATTTTGAAAAATAAGAAGATAACACCATCAGTCAGTAATAACACTACAAAAACACGCATCAATAATAATAACTATACAACTGTAGTGCAATGTAAAGTGACAGGTGTGCATGATATAAGTGACAGATGTGCATGATATAAAGTGACAGGTGTGCATGGGCTATGGATGGAAGGGAAGAGGGGTTCCCGAGTTGAGCAGCCTTACAGCCTGTGGAAAGAAGCTGTCCTGTAGCCTGTTTGTTTTGGACTTCATACTCCTTTACCTTCTGCCTGACGGCAGCTTGGTAAACAGTCTGTGGCATGGGTGACTGGGATCTGTGATGATCCATTTGCTCTTCCTCCTACACTTCACTGTGTAGAGATCTTGCAGGGATGGCAGGTCAGACCTTGTGATGCGCTCTGCTGTTTTAATCACCCTCTGAACTTCTTTGCGGTCAAGGGCGGTGCAGCTGCCATACCAGGCGGTGACACAGCCGGTCAGGATACTCTCGATAGTGGATCTGTAGAAGTTGGTGAGTATCCTGGAATCCATGCCAAATCTCCTTAATTGGTGTAGGAAGAAGAGCCGTTTCCTGGCCTCCTTCACCACGATGTTAGAGTGATAAGACCAGGTCAAGTCATCGCTGATGTTGACCCTGAGGAACCTGATGTTGTGAACTCTCTCTACTGCAGACCCATTGATGTGTATGGGGGCGTGGTCTCCCCTCTGCTGCTTCCTGTGATCAACAATCATCTCCTTCGTTTTGCTGATATTGAGCTGGAGGTTGTTATCCTGACACCACAAAGTCAGTGAGCTTACCTCGTCTCTATAGGCTGACTCGTTGTTGACAGAGATCAGGCCTATGATGGTGGTGTCGTCAGCAAACTTAACGATGGTGTTGGAGATGTGAGTTTCCAGGCAGTCGTGGGTGAAGAGAGAGTACAGGAGTGTTCAGGATTCATCTGCACATAGTGGGGTCGAGACCCAGATCCCTGAGCTTATTAACCGCCAGCTTGTGGGGCACAATGGTGTTGAAGGCTGAGCTATAGTCAATGAACAGCATTCTCACATGTGTTCCTTTTGTCCAGATGAGAGAGTGCAGAGTGGAGGGTCAGAGCGATGTCGTCCTCTGTGGATCTGTTTTGTCTGTAGGCAAACTGTAGTGGGTCAAGTGTTGCAGGCATGGAGTCTGTAATGTGTGTTTTAGCTAGCCGCTCAAAGCACTTCATGATGATTGGTGTGAGTGCTACAGGGCGGTAGTCATTCATGCAGAGAACTTTGTGCTTTTTTGGCACAGGAACAATGATGGACTTTTTGAAGCAGGTGGGGACCACTGACTGAAGTAGCGATAGGTTGAAGATATCAGTAAATACAGTGGGGCAAAAAAGTATTTAGTCAGCCACCAATTGTGCAAGTTCTCCCACTTAAAAGATGAGAGAGGCCTGTAATTTTCATCATAGGTACACTTCAACTATGAGAGACAAAATGAGAAAAAAATACCAGAGAATCACATTGTAGGATTTTTAATGAATTTATTGGTAAATTCCTCAGTAAAATAAGTATTTGGTCACCTACAAACAAGCAAGATTTCTGGCTCTCACAGACCTGTAACTTCTTCTTTAAGAGGCTCCTCTGTCCTCCACTCATTACCTGTATTAATGGAACCTGTTTGAACTTATCAGTATAAAAGACACCTGTCCACAACCTCAAACAGTCACACTCCAAACTCCACTATGGCCAAGACCAAAGAGCTGTCAAAGGACACCAGAAACAAAATTGTAGACCTGCACCAGGCTGGGAAGACTGAATCTACAATAGGTAAGCAGCTTGGTGTGAAGAAATCAACTGTGGGAGCAATTATAAGAAAATGGAAGACATACAAGAACACTGATAATCTCCTTCGATCTGGGGCTTCACGCAAGATCTCACCCCGTGGGGTCAAAATGATCACATGAACGGTGAGCAAAAATCCCAGAACCACACGGGGGGACCTAGTGAATGACCTGCAGAGAGCTGGGCCCAAAGTAACAAAGGCTACCATCAGTAACACACTACGCCGCCAGGGACTCAATTTCTGCAGTGCCAGACGTGTCCCCCTGCTTAAGCCAGTACATGTCCAGGCCCGTCTGAGGTTTGCTAGAGAGCATTTGGATGATCCAGAAGAGGATTGGGAAAATGTCATATGGTCAGATGAAACCAAAATAGAACTTTTTGGTAAAAACTTGTCGTGTTTGGAGGAGAAAGAATGCTGAGTTGCATCCAAAGAACACCATACCTACTGTGAAGCATGGGGGTGGAAACATCATGCTTTGGGGCTGTTTTTCTGCACAGGGACCAGGACGACTGATCCGTGTAAAGGAAAGAATGAATGGGGCCATGTATCGTGAGATTTTGAGTGAAAACCTCCTTCCATCAGCAAGGGCATTGAAGATGAAACGTGGCTGGGTCTTTCAGCATGACAATGATCCCAAACACACCGCCCGGGCAACGAAGGAGTGGCTTCGTAAGAAGCATTTCAAGGTCCTGGA
>JACXGI010015394.1:0-17507 GCA_016801175.1 Esox masquinongy
GGGGGGGGGGGGTGACAGGGTAGCAGTGGGGGAAGGTGGCTGTTTGAAGATGGTGCTGGAGTGGGGGAGAGGTGTGACTGAGGGCCGCTCAAACCTACAATAAAAAACATTCATTTCGTCAGCCAATTTGTGACAATAAATGAAGAAATTATTTTTTTATTGTCAATTGACCATGCTTTTTCATGAACTGCGTAGCTGAAGACTGAAAACTCAAGCGCAATTGCTGTACTGCATTTTGCTTTTGCATTTTCTCATTTCTCCTTTATGTTTGCATTTCATTTCAAGACATAGTAGACTTTGTAGATATGTCAAACTGCAATCAAATATGTTGGGTGGGGTTTTGTTAAGTAGAAGAAGTTTGCTAAGCTTGCTGGGCTTGCGTTGCCGGCTACTCATTTTAGCTCAGTGGCTCAGAGGAAGAAACAATCACATGTTATACCTGACATTCATCAGTATATTTAGATAGTATTTGTTATGCACGCTAATTATTTGTTATGCACGCTAAATCAAAAACCAGCGGTTCCTGCTGTGCCAAAGCAGGAAGTATTGTCTTCACAGAGTTATAGTCGTTTAGAAAGAGGAAAGTTGTTGACATCTTGTATGTACATGTATCAATGTATCTGCTAATAGGAACATAGGGGAACCACATCCAATGGCTCCTAATCAATTAGGGTAACTTGGGGGAAAACGGCCCCCCTTAAGATGACTCAAAAAAGCAATGTTTGGTCAGATTTTTATATGAACATATTGACTATAGTCAGACAAATACATAAAATACATAAATACATAAAAATTGGGCAGAATTATTCTATTTTATTGCAACATAATCGAATGCCAAACTATATAATTGGGGCGTTTTATCCACTATCGGGCAAAATGCCCCTCCCTATGGGGTAAAATGCCTTTTATCAATGTAATCTATACCATTGAAAATAATTCAATCTTGATAGCGGTATTTAAGTGAGTTGACAAAAGCAACATTAACTGTGATATTGCACATTCCAATATACAAATGCAAAAACCTATGTATAAAATTTATAACAATTTCAAATAACCTTTGATGACTAATTTAAAAATGTTTTGTTAACCGTGCAAAAGTATTAAGTTAAAAAAATGAAAATCGATAATATTGAGCAATTCATTCAATATCTCAGAGGTAAAATAACCCCGGTGCTTTTTGACCCAAAGGGGAGGGGGCATTCAGCCCCAAACATGATCACCACAAAAAACAGGATTGCTGTAAAAAAGTATTATAATTTTTTTCTTTGAACAAGTGGATTACTTTGCCTATGGCCTTCCTATTGACATATCAAAAATCAGTTTAGAGGTTTAACTTCATCACGTTTTCTAAATGAAAAAAATAAGATCAGCTTATGTCAAAATAGTTTTTGTGAAATTACTTGCTCAGTTAAGATGATTCAACAACATTTTCTAGATCAACAAGAATAGTGGCAACCAAGGAATGTGTGGAAATATTTCTTTTATTTCCACACATTCCCCAATAGAATTCTAGAATGCTGCTGTAGATTACTGAGAATTCTCAAAATAAAGAATATTGTTTCACACATTTCAAACAGATATAGCACTAAAACTAAGAACAAATAAAAATTACAAGTTAACTTTGTTTTAAAGAGCACTTCATCTATAATTTGACACCAAATCCATGTAACTTAAAAATAGAAATCGTTTTCTCCCATTTTGTAGACACTTGTAATAAAAAAAATCAACTTTTCCTACTCGTCTCCCTCCGATAGCGCAGCACCCGTTTGCACTACATAATTTCTCTAATAGCCCGATAGACTAACCAGATAGTGAACTAACTTCAGCAAGCAGGTGTGGTTGTTTCTACATGACGGATCGGTAGAAACAAGAACCAACATCTAAGTTTGCAAAACAAAACACTGCGACTATTTTTAGGCGACACTGCGACTCTTTTTCGCTAGCTAGTGAAAGTGAAAGCTTGTCGCCTCATAAGAGAAACACATTTGCGGCCACACAACGTTTCTATAGTCTGACATACGAACTGAACCGGACAATTAGTTGTCTAGTTTGCTATTGCAGTTTGCATTTATCAATGAAATGGGAAGAAACGCGACAAAACATTCAACTAGTTAGCAGACTACACAGCTAAATACTGCAACGTTTTCAATTACAAGCAACCATTCGAGCTCCACAGCTGATGCGCTCGCCTATCAGGTTATCACGACAGGGTTACTATTGTCAGCCAAAAGATATGGCCAACATTTCACAAAATCAAATATAGACAAAACAAAACATATATCTGCAGTGTATTGGTTACTCACCACGACATCATTATCGCTTTTAAAGAGCTAGGACGTTTCCAACTTCGTATCACCAAACACCAAAAATGACAACCTTTTTCGAAAAAGTTGGGACGCTGTGTAAAATGTAAATAAAAACAGAATACAGTTATGTGCAAATCATTTGAACCGTATATTCTGTGGAAAATAATACAATGACAACATCAAATGTTGAAACTGAGCCATTTTCTTGTTTCTTGAAAAATATATGACCCACTTTGAAGATAATTCCAGAGAGGATGGGTCTGTCAGAAGTGAGGATGGTGAGGGGTTCCACACAATGAAAGACTGCGCAGGCAAATAGTGCAAAAAAGAATAACGTTTCGCAACATAAAATTGCAATGAGTTTGGGGATCTCATCATCTACGGTACATAATATAATTGAAAGATTCAGAGAATCTGGAGAAATCTTTCTATGCATGGGAAAAGGCTGAAAACCAATATTGGATGGCCGTGATCTTCCGACCCTCAGGCGGGACTGCATTAAAAACAGACACGATTCTGTAGAGGAAATCATTGCATGTGCTCAGGAACACTTCCGCAAACCATTGTGTGTGAAAACAGTAAGTCGCTACATCCACAAATGCAATTTAAAACTCAAACATGCAAATAAGTAACCAGACATAAACAAGATGGACTGAGGTGAAGTGGAAAACTGTCCTGTGGTCTGACGAATCAATATATGAAATTATTTTTAGGAATCATGGACACCGCGTTCTCCGGACTAAATAGGAGAGGGACCATCCGGCTTCTTTTCAGCGCACTGTTCAAAAGCCAGCATCGGTGATGGGATGGGGTGCGTTAGTACACATGGCATGGGTGACTTGCACATCTGTGAAGGCACCATAAATGCTGAACAATACAGGTTTTGGAGTAACATGTGCTGCCATCCAGACAACATCTTTTTCAGGGAAGGCCTTGCTTATTTCAGCAAGACAATGCCAAACTTAGGGGTGTTGCGATATACCGGTATTGACGATAACCGTGATATTCAAAAAATGAAATATTTATATCATGTTAATAATACACATATGATAATATCGTATTCACTAGGCGAAACTGAAGTTCTATTTTTCCAAAAACCCCTCTCGGTTTGTCAATACCTTATTTTTGTCACCTATAGACAAACGGTGTATGTGCTTAAAGGAGACGGGACCTATGCACTGGTGTTGAAATCAACTCGTTAGCCCCACTAGAACACCCGGGAGAGATCCGGAAAGACGCGCCGTTTTAGTAGCCTATTCACATGGGAAAAGGGACGTTGTAATCTTCCAAAAACTCCTCTCGGTTTTTCCATGGCTTATTCATGGCCAAACAATGCATTTGCTTAAACTACGAGTCTGGAACTATACACTAGTGTTTGGATTAAGGCATTTTCATAGCCTATTCACTAGGTGAAAATGTTTTGTATTTTTCCAAAAAACCCTCTGGGTGTTAGGCCTTGTGGATCTTTTGTTTATCAGTGGCCTTTTCACTATCCATTAAGTGTAATTGTTCTTTTTGTATGCTTTTATTTTTTTATTTGTACAGTTATGGTTACAGACTCTCCAGCACCATACATTCTTATTTTGAGTGTAATTCATTTCCCAAAAAAGAGAAAAAAGCACATCAAACAAAGTTGAAGATAATTTTGACTGACCGCATTTTTTTCTTTCAAATTTTCTATAGATACCGTTACCGTGAATTCTTTTGGCCACGATAACTGTGTAGTGAAAATCTGATATTGTGACAGCCCTAGCCAAACTACATTCTGCCTGTATTACAACAGCATGGCTCCGTAGTAAAAGAGTCTGGATGCTAAACTGACCAGCCTGCAATCCAGACCTCTCAGCCACTGAAAACATTTGGCGCATTATGAAACGAAAAATACGACAAAGGACACTCCGAACTGTTGAGCAGCTGAAATCCTATATCAAGCAAGAATGGGAAACATTATTTTTTAAGTGTTACTGGCATCAATTTCAAAACAGGCATGTATTTTTCCAACAGAATTACATTTCTCAGTTTCAAATTTTGATATGTTGTCTTTGTACTATTTTCGATTAAATATATGGATAAATGATCGGAACATCATTGCTTTGTGTTTTTATTTGCATTTTGTGCAGCGTCCCAACTTTTTTAGAAACGGGGTTGTAATTGAAAAGTCAATTTTCATTTTCAACTGTGTCAGTCATAGACTCCCATAATGTGGCCATATACAGAAGTTGCAAAAATGAAATGACAATTCAACTGAACAGTGATGATGTACATAATTGTTTTATTTATTATTATCTGAATTGCACAACACCACTGATTATAAGCATAACAATGGTCACCCTACAGAATACACTATAGATGAACGTTCCGAAATGTGACTGGTTCGAGAAACGCTGTTCTCAAAGCATACTGCGCATGCGAGTAGTTTGATGTAATAGAGATCAAAATATCTGTTGGAAATTTATAAAGAGGGGTTATATGACTCGTATAGGTTGCTTATTTGACTTGGATTGTGCCTTTATATGCTACACATTGAAAGAGCATTCCAACAATAGAACATGATGTAGCTAGAATAATGGTATTCTATTTTGATTTTAACATGGAATGTTTACCTTGTGTCAAGATAGCCCAGTCAAAATCTACTTTTAGAAGTTGAATACAATATTTATGATTTATGATTGCAGTATTTTTATTATTTATTATAATAATAATACAATATTTATTATTACAGTACATCTGGAAGTGTTTATGAAATTATATCTATGGGCAAGTTTTGGTTTGGGTACTTTGAAACAATGTAGACCTGCCTCATAAAATCTATCTTCTTCAACACAAATTATGATGTTTTATCATTTGGTATAACATTTTTTATCACTGTAACTACTAAATGGTCCATTTCTGAAATTAGCTATCTGGAAACTGGAGATGGAGTTTATATGCTACCTGATTTCATAACACTTTTAAAGCAATTACCTTCACTCCAGATCGGCAAGTAGACAGTATGTACATACTTGAAAACATCAGTTTTTCTATATGAGATTGACACACTTTCAAAAGCTAGCATGTTAGCATGTTTCCCCTTTTCTCTGCTTTAGTTTTGGCAAGTCTAATATATTACTATTGAATTGAGCTAAGGTTTTTTGGGAGGGATTTAAGTGCTCATTAACTGACATTTTTAGGTGGAAATGCAATATTTACCAAGTGGCACATGGTACATTTTAACTTCTATTCTGATAGTGCAGTTTAATTGACTAAAGTAACTATATACAGTGCATCCAGAAAGTATTCAGAACCCTTCACATTTCCCATATTTTGTTATATTACAGCCTTATCCTAAAATGGATTTAAACAACAAAAAATAACATAAATATCACATTTACATAAGTATTTAGACCCCTTCTTTAAGGAGCTTTTGGCAGCAATTAAACTCTCAAGTTTTCTTGGGTATGATGTTACAAGCTTGGCACATCATGTTACAAGCTTGGCATAAGGGCACATCACCTTACAGCCATTTTCAAGTCTGGGTTCTGGATTAGCTACTCAAGGGCTTTAAGAAAACTTGTCCCGAAGCCACTCCTAGGTTGTCATGGGCTTAACATCGTTGTCCCTTTCAAAGGTGAACCTTTGCCCCCTTCTGAGGTCCTGAATGCTCTTGAAAACAGGTTTTCATCAAGAATCTGTCTGTACTTTGCTCTGTTCATGTTTTTCTTTTTCCTGACTAGTCTCCCAGTTCCCGCTGCTAAAAACATCCCCAAAGCATTATGCTGCCACCACCTTGCTTCACTGCAGGGATGATATTGGCCAGGTGATAACGGGTGCATGGGTTTCTCCAGATGTTAACCTGGGCATTCAGGCTAAAGAGTTGTCATCATGAAAGCCACTAAGAATTTTGTTTCCCATGGTCTGAGAGTCCTTTAGATGCTATTTGGCAAATTCCAAGTGGCTCTCATGTGCCTTTTACTGAGGAGTGGTGTCCGTCTAGCCACACTACCATAAAGGCCTGGTTGGTGGAATGCTGCAGAGATGACTGTCCTTCTGGAAGGTTCTCCCATCTCTACACAGCAGCTCACGTCCCTGACCAAGCCCAATTGTTCAGTTTTGCTTGGCAAGCTCAAGGAAGAGTGTTGGTGGGTCCCATCTTCTTTCATTTAAGAATGATGGAAGCCACTGTATTCTTGGGGACCTTCAAAGCTGCAGATTTTTGGTACCTTTTCCCACATCTGTGCCTCGACACAATCTTGTCTCTGAAATCTACTTATGCAAGATCTTCAGTTTCTTAACAATTTCTCACATGAAATAGCCTTCTTTTCTCAGAACCAGAATAGATTGACGGGTTTCAGTAGAAAGTTCTTTGTTTCTGTCCATTTTGAGCTTGTAATTGAACCCACAATTTCTGATCCTCCAGATACTCAACTAGTCTAAAGGCCAGTTTTATTGCTTCTTAAATCAGCACAACAGTTCTCAGCGGTGCTAACATAATCGCAAAAGAGTTTTGGTATGATCAGTTAGCCTTTTAAAATAATGAACTTGGATAAGGAAACACAACGTGCCACTGGAACACAGGAGCGATGGTTGCTGATAATGTGCCTCTGTATGATTATGCAGATACAGTACTGTCGAAAAGTCTTAGGCACCTGAAAGTCGAACTAAAGTCATTTATTTGAATTGTGTAAAAAAATGAAATGATTCATATTCATGTATTTATATATATTATACTGTACATACTTTTTAAAATTAAAACACTATTCAAATAATTGGCCTTATTTCTTTTGCACAGTACTGTATTCCATTAATAATCAGCCGTTTCCAGCTACAATAGTCATTTACAACTTTAACAATGTTTACACTGTATTTCTAAACAATTTGTTTTGTTATTTTAGTGGAAAGAAATTTGCTTTTCTTTCTAAACTGGCAGAATCTCATATTTTCTGTTACTGTAAAAACCTGAACTGATTATTCAAAAGAACAATTAGTGAGAAACAAAAAAATCTGCCTGTGTGCAGCCAGTGTCTTGGCTGCATGCTGTAAATGTTTCCTAAATCTTACAAGTATCCCACAATGTGCTGTTAATGGTGTGGTTCAGTTATTTGATTGTTGTTGAGATTTTGTTATTGCTAAATTAGACCAAATCTGGAGTAAATGCCTTCTAAATTTAATCAATTCAGGAAGTAACTGAAATTCCATTATATTCCATTTATATAAAAACAGGTTTTTAATTGTGATGTCTACTTGTTTTGTCTACTGTGGCCAAATTTTTTAGATTAACAAGAAATTATAAGGTCAATTTTAAATGTTTATAAAGTATAATGTATATAGTGCACACCAGGGTCCGGCTAAATCTTTAATAAATAAATGGTTTAAAAGGATTGCCATTAATCATTAATTGTGGTATTGATAAGTGCAGATATTCACATTAATTAAAGCACTCAAACTATAAATATGATTCAATACACACATAAATATGTAAGAAATATAAATAAATAAATGTATATTATTAAAACAATGAATTAACCATTAACAAACAATATAAATTATTCAGTTGACAATAACTAATTCATTTACTGGTCTATGAGTACATCAGAAGTACATTAGTAGTACATCATTTACAAATTGTCATTCTATGATCTAACACATTTTTACCTTTCATGAATGAAGTGTTTCCACACATTGTAAACTGTTTTCAATGGTTTATTAAGGGACCTTGATATAAAGGATTCTTTCGGTTAAATTCAATAAAACACAACGTTAGAGCAAATCCTGCCTCATTACTCCAAAAATCTTACTTTGGGAAATGGTTTCATTCTTCAGTGAGAATATTGCTAAAATTAAAGAGCAAATTTGAAAGATTTAAAATCAAAGACAGCGTTGGAATATTGCTGTCTATCAATGATACCCAACCAAGTTTGCTGATCTTGAAGCATTTTGATATATCTTGCCCTAAGAGTTGAGCAAAGTTGGTACAATGTGATTATTACTTAGTCACAGCTATAACTGCTACCGGCATTGTTCCTACCAGGCAATAACCCTGAGCTTGGAGACACATGCAACCAATAGTAATTTGTTTGTTAAATGTTTAATAATTTGGAAAATGTTCTTTAACGATCTTTCACTTGAAATATGTGGAGTGAATTGTGAGTGAATTGGGTGGGCTATGAAGACTTTCACTTGCATTTTTAAAGGGTAGTTGTTGACTTTAATGTATCAAAAAAGTGCTTATAAATCAATTAGTTGACATTATTACAAATTGCAAGCTAGAATTTTTCTTAATCTGTTGCCATTAACAATAACAACAAAAGGTTTCATTAAAATAGTCCCTGCACTTGAAATATCTATATCAGAGATGAAAATCAAGTCTCACCTGACCAGCACTATGAAATGAGGAAAGGAGAGGTATGGGATAAGGGATGGAAATGACTGAGGTGAAAGGAGAGGTTTGGGATATGGGATGGAAATGTTTGAGGTGAAAGGAGAGGTTTGGGATATGGGATGGAAATGTTTGAGGTGAAATGAGAGGTTTGGGATGAGAAGTGGCTTTGGAATGATTGGAGATGTTTGTGATGAGTAGAGACTTTGGAATGAGAGGACAAGTTTAGAATGAGTAGAGGCGTTAGAATGAGAGGAAGGGTTGGAGTAGAGGTCAAGCTGTTCGAAGTGGGTTGACTCAGGGGTTCCCTGAGGCCATATGTGGGTCGCCTTATCTCTTCATGCTGAAGCAAAATCATATCTGGCCCACCAACCAGAACCACCAACCAGCTGTTTACTGTATGGTGATCACTCCCTCCCGCCAACTGTACTCATTAACTATCAGGTCCTCTTGCTGCTTCATTGAGGACAACATGTACTTGATCCCAGCCTTCACCCCCGTCTTCACCCCTGCCCCGGCAACATAGCCCGCCACGCCAACCGTTCCCCCAGTGATGGCCATAAGGGCATCTGTGCCCAGGTCAACTGCGCTGAGGATGGCTCTCTCCTTGGCTGTCTCAGAACAGTTTACGGAGGTGTAGTAGACAGCTGTGCCCAGGTTGTATAGGGTGCTGACGACAGGGATCCACTCCACTACGTTGTACACACGCTCCTCCTTCTTATTGACACAGTTCCACTGGGGGCTACGCCGCACCCGCCTTCCCGAGGCCATGGAGGTCTCCTCCTCTTGTACCTGGCACTGTCTAATCCAGCATTCTGAGTCACAGTCCTCAGAGGGCACCACCCGGCTGCCTGGCTTTAGAACCGCCTGGTACTGCCCTCTGTTACGGGACACACCGGCACACTGGGCCCCCAGGCTCTCACAGGCCCTCACTTCCTCCTCCAGCCCCCCTGTGCTCCCATCGATTGCATCTCCCAAAAGTAGGGTCCCGTTCACCCTTGTCCAGCCCTGACACTGCTCCTGCTGCCCCCTCCTTCCAGAGGCACCAAGCCCCTTGCGGGCATCCCCAGCCCTGGCGAGCTGCTGGATGTTAAACATCACTGCCTGGAGGTGGCGTTCGGCTTGAACCTTCCCCGGGTGAGAGGCAGGGAGTGTAGTGGTCCTGGGGTGGGGACTTCCCCTTGCTATCAGGCTCTCCACCTCAATCAGGAGCTCCTCGGTGTCCTTCACCCCGAGCAGGTTGTACAGCCTGAGTACCAGGGTTTGAGCTTCCCGGGGACAGCCAGCCGCCACCAGCACTGGTACCAGGGACAGGCCCAGGAGCTCCCGGGGAAACAAGGCGGAGGAGGGATCCTGCATGGTAGAGGCAGACAGCAGCTCCACACAGCTGGCGTTGGCCTGGAGGAGGAGCCGACCTTGCAGCTTAGCCTTCAGCATGGTGACCAAACGCTGGGCTGATTGGGCCCTGGCTTCATCCTGCACCACCCACTCTTCAGGGGCTGCACTCTCTGCTGCACCTGGTGGGAGACCAAGTTGGGCCTGGGACCTAAGGAGCATCTGCTGACCCTCTTTGATTGTGTCCCCCTCCCCTATGATGGAGGTCTTGAAGGTTGGAGTGTTCTTCAGATCCAGAGGTGTCGGTGTGCTGCACAGAGCCTGTTCAGTCAGCAGTAGTTGGATCAGAAACAGCCACTTCATCTTGTGATGCATTATTTTGCTTGTTAGAGTTTTACTCCAATCTAGCTCTACACAGGAATCAAGGGAGACGTTGAGAAACACTGTCAGTCAAAATCAACGATTTCCCAAATACCAAACATTAGTTATTTTTCTAAACCACTGTGTTTGTGAAATTCTTTTTGTTTTATCTGTCAATAAAGGAATTTATAAAAACCATTCCACGTGGAACAGGCAAACACTCCAAAAGGCTTTTTGCCAACTCTAGCTCTCTAGCTAAGCCCTCTTTACAGCTGCGCTATTTCCCTCAAAACAAATACTGTACAACAATATGCTTTCATGGACATCATGTTATCTATTTAAAGCCAACAATAGGCCTTGCTTTTTACAAAGCAAATTCTATTTTATAAAGTTCATAAACATCTCATTATTTTGTAGATATATATGACAATCTTTATAACACAATAGTGAGTTTTGATGAAAAAGGTATTGGCAATTTGTAGTATTTCTTTAGCATTTTCCAGTCATAAATCAATAAAGCAATATGAAGTAAAAAATCTCATATTTACCACAATCAAATTTCCCTGTTATCGCCCTACAATGTAATTTGTTCTAACCCTAGCCCTACATAATTGTTTTATTCAACAAATATTAAACACTTACCTCAATCGTCTGTGTGATACTCTGAGTGAGGTTGCTTAACCGTGTAACAGCTTTTGTACAAACCAAAAAATGAAGAGATCTTTCCTGTTCTTCACCAGTGGAGGTTTCGCCCCTCGCCAATGACGCTTCACCCCCTCCCTCTCTCGTACCCACTTGCTCTCCCTCTTTATTTTTTTGGAGTGGGCCTCATTGCTCAACAGGGAGGACAGGGCGGGAATATTGATTCATCTGGAGAGGGTCCATGATTTCTGTAGCTGTTTTGTTTGTTTACACTCTCTCTTTCTTAATTCACTTCAAATTGCCTTACTGGTAGCACGTAACAATGTCAATATTATCAAAGTATACATATTTTACAACATAATGTATTATGAAAATGTATATAAATGTTAACAGTGTGTGTGTGTGTGTGTATATATATATATATATATATATATATATATATATATATACACACACACAAATATATAGAGATAGATACTGTACATCAAAACAACATCTACAACCTTCCTCCTTCCCTCCCACCCTGCCACTCTCCTTCATATACTTCAGTATTGGGCTTTGTTTCTTTGACCCAGATTCTTGCCAAGAATCTTCCGTTGTGCCCAGAGCAGATTTTTTTTCCTGATGAAGGTCATCCAGTTTGACTGCTTCATCAGTCCCACAAAACCTCATCTTAAAAAAAAATACATCTCTCCACTCCTTATTTTTGTTTGACTGTCAAAAAATCCCCCCACAACAATGGTAGCACCTAATTGCATATCTCGTAACATCTAAACTAACTCCAACAACCCTGTTCATTCGAAAAAAAAGAACCCTTCATGTTTAAATCTAATGGAAAATGCACTTCTTTT
Organism: Esox masquinongy; assembly: GCA_016801175.1. Taxonomy (NCBI): domain Eukaryota; kingdom Metazoa; phylum Chordata; class Actinopteri; order Esociformes; family Esocidae; genus Esox; species Esox masquinongy. Next base: position 11,850 of record JACXGI010015394.1, read on the forward strand.
CTTTTCTGAGGCCCTATTCATTTGGCCTTTCTTTCTATAGAAAGTGAATAAAAGCCCATGTCTTTGGCACTGAGCTTTCAGCAGAGTATAGTTGTGTCCCCGGGATGCCATCAGTATATGTGAGCTATGGGAAATGGACTCCCTCTCTCACGCTTCTCTAAGCCCTGTTGTGTCAACCGTGGTACATCCCATTCCCTCCTGTTGAGATGGCCAAGTGTTTTTTTTCTTAAGACAACTAAACAATGTGTTCCAGATTTAATTAATGAACATCATGATGGTTTAATGATTAATATTGCTAAAGTCTAAGCAAACTGTTATGCTACTCAAATACATTTCTACACAAAACGTTATGTAACAGCATCATAACGTATACGGGTATAGCAACATGTTTAGAGGTGAAAAGCCTAACTGAGGAAATATAGCATTATAGTTCTTGTTCTCTCTGGTCTTCAGCTGATGATGATCTGATTGAGATGAAATGACTGTCAAGTTCCCTTCCCTTGCACTTCTGTAAATTTTACTACATCATGCAACTGTGTACCACATCAACCATTTCGTGTGACACGTTGCGACTTTGTAACATACACATTTCATATGCTTCCCAGAATGCAGCCTTGAGTTTTGTGCTTTGTTCTCAATTCAAGTTAAAACAGCTTGATATTTCAAAAGGTTGTGGAAGATATGGAAGCTATAACAAAAGTTAAAACAAAAATAAAATGAAGTCAGAAATTCTACATAATCAATACACAGACGTTTTGAAAGGATAAATGCATTTTGAATGTTATATTATAAGCTGTGTACAGTATTATTCCAATGTGCAAATAGTTACACGTAACAATCTTTCTCCATCTTTTTGTTTCTCTCACTCTCTTTTTTTTCTTAAACTCAATTTTTTGTTACCGGAAACTGAGACAGTACTTTTTGAGTGTGGCATTACAGGAGGCAAACGGGGGCAAAGGCTATCCTTGGCCAGCAAAAGGGCTAGTGTCCAAAACAAACATCCAAGACACACTAAGGAGACAGGGAAGTTCGGTTAACCTAACCTTCCAAAATGATTTATTACTGGCCCGATAGGTCTCTGTCATAGGATGACTTCACTGTTCTTTCCCAATTTGTTTTCCTCAACTTAAAGGCACTAGAGGGCACTGTTTCTTTACGGGAGGTGTAGTCGAGTTGGAGCAGGAATTTGTGGAGCATTTCATAGAGCCAAGTCATCAACAGCGAACAGAGCCAGGGTGTCTGGCACATCCTGCTACATTGCAGCTGAGAAAATACACGCACCATGCACTCTGTACGGAAGTGTAACATGAACTGTAAGGATTTTAATGTACCTTTCAGGAGTAAAAACATTTAAAACATATACATATATATACAGAGAGGTGACAAATAAAAGAAAACCCCAAATAAACTGTCTCAGTAAGGTGTTGGGTCACCACAAGAAGCCAGAACAGCTTCAATGCACCTTGGCATAGATTCTGTGAGTCTCTGTAACTCTACTGAAGCAATGGAACACCATTCTTCTAAAAGATATTCTCTCATTTGATGATGGTGGTGGTGGAGAGCGCTGTTGTGTCGGTCCAATATCTCCCATTGGTGTTCAGTTGGGTTGAGATCTGTTGACTGCGAAGGTCATAGCCTATGATTCACATCCTTTTCATACTCATCAAACCACTAGGTGACCCCTTGTGCTCTGCGGATGGGGCCATTGTCTATCGGCAAGAGACCCAGTAATAAACCCTTTTTCAAAGTCACTTAGACCCTTTCCTCTTGCCATCTTGTGACCCCCAATCACTACCTTTAATGTGCATGCCAGATATCATCCCACACACAACCATTATCCCCCTGATCAAAACATGTTCCCGCAGCCAAGCTTTTTTCATTGTTTTGAGGTTATTTCAAGTTTTTTTTATATGAAAAGCCGTTTGGGAACCCGATGAGACAACTCTTTCAGGTGAACAGTTCCAGAAGTCATCCCACCAAATAACTCCGAACGCCCATCACTAGTAGCTAACTAACATGAGTTTTCCCAAAGAAGCTGTCTCCCGCTACAATCTGCGGCAGTTGTTGCTTAGTGTGCACAGCCTATCAAAAGGAGCTATGGCAGAGAAAATGTACTCTCATCTGTAATTTATTTAGAACAATGTCTGGATTTTATTTTTCACTTTGACATCATGGACATTTTTGTGTAGATCAAAAAAATCCTAATTAAACCTAACACACAAAAATGTGGAATGGTCCAAGGGGGTGAATACTTTTGAGAGCCGCTGTGACGATAACGTCTTGTGGATCTTTTTAAAAATAATATTTGTTCAATCAAAATCAGGAGTTGTTTATTAAACCAGCAATAAATGGCAAATACCTTTTATTTAATAGTGAAAGGTCCATAGGAGAGGAAAAGAATATGCCTTATTCAATGCAAAAAAGTAGCGTGCAACATGTTTTTTTTAAGTAGCTCTCATGGCTGAAGGGTTGGTGACCCCTGATTTGTGCCAAAAAATGTGATTTATTCATTTTCACATTTCCACATATTGATGGAAAATACTGTATACAAACAGACAAAAAATACACACAAACTTGTTCAAATGTAATACATTCTCTGTGAACAAACACATTTACAATTACCAGCAAACACACAAAAGATGTGCTGCTTGGGTCATCAATATTGAGCACTCATCAATACAACAGGAGGATTGAATACATCAGTCTTCATTAATAACAAGTTGGATTAATGCCCTTCCCCTTTCATGAAAACACTGGCTCACATCACTCAAACACATGCAAACTCACAAACAGGCCGTTTGGAGTTAATGATTTCCCTTGGGTAGACAGGACACCTTGCCTTAAGGCAAAAATCAACACAGGGTCGAAAGAACACACTCCTATGTGGCAGGGGCAGCTGCTTGATATTTTAACACTTTTTAATGTCAGATGTTTTTTGTATGGTGAATCTGTTAACATTTGATAACTACATTCTAAAATGAGTATGTTGATACTGCTGTGGTATTCTTGTTCCAATTATGACAATGTAACCCATATTTGGGAGACAGGATTTCTAGTTCAATGAAAGAAAAAAGAAATTACTGAAATTACACTGTTGCCGGCTCCCACAAACATTTTTGAATCCATATAAAGATGAGCACTGTTGGCAAGTACTGTTTCTGTATAAATGGTGGAAATTCTGGAGTCACTAGTGGTTACCGCCACTAGTGACTCCAAAATATGTTATGTACATTTTGTTGTACTGAAATCTGAAATTGTAATACAACAACATCGTTTATGTTACATTTTGTGTACAAAATTTCGCGTGTGCAGGGTACTCATTTTTCAAGGATAGGTTTCTTCAAGTCGGCATAGATCATCTCAGTTTAATACCCTATAAAGGCTAAATGCAGTATCTTTAATGTTTCCTTTCACCATACTCCAGGTTGACGTGTTCTTCTAATGCTTTGTACACTCGCTACTCTGACAAGAAAGAAGTTTGTTTAGTTTTGTTTAGTGTCACATCTTGTCTATAATGCACAAGTAAGTTGCGATGGCATGTACACTATAATGATTAATGAATGTGCTCCAGCATCAGACAGAATATGTGAACTTCGGGTATAATTGTATACATTTTACATGATTAAATGTCCTATTTTAGTAACAGTGTGGTACAGTTTGGGAACAAATAAATGACCACTTCAGATCGATCTAACTTAGAGCCTTGACTGTGCCACTAGATTATGAGAAGCTGGGAAGGGGGAGGGGGCAATGTTAGCAGGGATTTCCTGGTCTCTTTACTCTATTGCGACTTTGTCAGGTAGCTTCGGCACCTGCAGAGTTACAGTGGACATCAGGTGAGTGATAGCACCCTCACATGCATTGACACATGTGACATTCAGGTTTGAAAAGCAATGCTAAAAAAAGCTGAATGGCTAAACATGGATGCCTAGAAGAAAGCCTTGCTGCAATTCACAACTCATAAACCCATTGGAATTAGTTGTGATGAGACAGGGCCATAGATACATCACTAGGCCTACTGAAAAGTCAGGCAGTCTATCAAGCAAAATTCAGTCTAAAGATCTATCAAACAAAATCACAACAACTTCACACCAGATGCAGGACAGTCAAAGTTCAGGACATCTCGCCAAGTCATTCTGCTTTTTATCACACTGCTCACACAACCAACATGTTTTCACTGGCATGCAAGCTAGAGGGGAAAACATTTCCGCCCAACAATCTCAATCTAATCTACATGAAGAGCAAACATGTCTGAAAGCAAAAAAAAAAACAAGTGCGGGACAAAAATGGGCACAAAGCACATACACATGCCAGCTGCAATACATTGTGAGAAGTTTAAATAACTAAGGAGACACTTCATAGGAGTTGGGGTGAGAATATTGTTCTATTTTATTACATCTTTACATGCACATTTTTATTCGGTTTTAAAGAAATACTATAATCTAAATTGGATTTTGTCATTCTGAGCAACATGGGTGTGTAACCCCGATGGATATGAATAACGTTACATTTCTCCACTGTCTGGTAAATTTCCAGTACCACATCTTCCTAACCAAAACCCTGAAGTGTGTGTGTGTGTGTTTCTGACATCTGCATTGTACACTGTTACTCGCACACACACTCCTGCATTAGACTTGACACCCCGTCATAAATCATCGTGTGACATGACCTAAAGGTATTTGCATTTGTAGATGTCTTTACAGACATTTATAAAGCACTCTGATTTAAACTCATTAAGAACTAATAAAGCAGAACGAAAAAGGGATCTATCAGGGGAAACGCAAAAAGTAATAAACCATGTTTCACACAAGCCACCCAATACATAAAAACACAAATAAACTAATTTACCAAGGCTTGGGGTCTGATTGAATGTGACATACAGAATTTGAAGGGGTCTGTCTTTGCATTGATTTTACATTCATCATTTAAAAAAGAAAAATCTGTAATTTGTTAAGGAATAGAGATGTGAAAATAAAGTGCTTTGGGAGATGAAATGCAAGTGGTTCAGTATTGCTGCTATGTCCCTGATTCACCAGAACAGTAACACAGTTATCTTTTATCATGTTCTCAACATGGAATGGAAGATTTAGAAGCCATGTGGGGTCAGCCTGATCAATCTTTGTGTGTGTATAAGTTCTGGATGTAATTTAGATGTGGACGTCCCTGGCCACTCCAGAATGATCCAGCATTTTTGCTTTAACCATTGCAGGGTGCATGTGATTGCGGTTAGAGTTATCAAACTTCTCTTTTACCTGTCAGGATCTAGCTACGCCCCTCAGCAAGATAAAACCTTTTATATGTTGCCAGGTGGTAACTGTACACAGCGTTGTTCATTTATTTCCATTACATCAGGACTGCCCAACCCTGTTCCTGGAGATCTGCTGTCATGTAGGTTTTCTTTTCAACCCCACAACATTGTAGAGTTAATACTGTTCATTGTGTTTTGTTTTAATTTTAAATCGTTAACTTATTTGTGAATTGTCATTTCCCACTTGCTGTTTGGTGATGAGATTTCCATCTGCAGTTCCATGTGGAGTTAGGGTATCATGTGGACAGTGTGTGTGTGTGTGCGTGCGTGCGTGTGTGTGTGTCTGCGCGTGCGCAAGGTGGAGCAGGAGCTGCGGGCTCAGGTGAGGCTGTTTGGAGAGCTGATGGGTC
>JACXGI010015395.1:0-17508 GCA_016801175.1 Esox masquinongy
ACACACACACACTAACACTGCACGATTGTCACAGGTCAGGGGTCATTACTTGAGGCTCTCCTGGGACGAGGAAGAGGAGCGGTCGCTCTGAGGAAGTGATGCAACACTTCCAGAACTCTTGAGAGACGACTGCAGGCTTTTCTGATAGGATGGTTCCAGTGAGTTGAACAGAATGTCCGCCTCCCCAGGAAAATGGTTCCTCAGACCCCAGTAGGCCCTGGGAGAGGAAGACACACAGCGTGGGAGTTGATGTGTAGGCAAAGGGCTGTGTGTGTGTGTGTGTGTGTGTCTTTGTGTTTGTGCCTTACTTGCGGGCCTCGACTCGGGCCTCAGCGTCAGCATCAGCAATTCCCTTCTTAATGCTTGCTACCAATACTGCAGTATGTCTGAGAGACAGAGAAAATGAGAGAAAGATAACATGACCGTGTACATCATAGAACCAAGATTCCATGAGCGTTGAAAGGAGTCCTGTATTTGTCTGCCAGTGGGTAATATGTGTGTGTGTGTGTGTGTGTGTGTGTGTGTGTGCGTGCGTGCGACTGTGTGTGTGTGTGTCTGTTAACTCTCACCTCTCCAGCGTCTGGGTCTGCCACTCCTGCAGCAGCAAGTCCAAGAACTCAAAACATTTCCTGACGGAGGAAAGAACGTAATTATCACCATAACTACTATCACTTTAGATTTATATTTTTGTCAGTGCAACCATCATCATTAACTAAGTTTTTGAAATATTCATTGTCACGCTCACCTTCTAACGGCCACAGATTTACAGGTGCAGTTACTGGTGATTAGAGGAATGAGCCTGGGAACGTGTGTGTGCTGCAGAGAGAGAAATATACAGACATACTGTCATTCTGTCTGTCTGTCTGTCTGTAATATACAGACATACTGTCTGTCTGTCTGTAATATACAGACATACTGTCTGTCTGTCTGTCTGTCTGTAATATACAGACATACTGTCTGTCTGTCTGTCTGTCTGTCTGTCTGTCTGTCTGTCTGTCTGTCTGTGTGTGTGTGTGTGTGTGTGTGTGTGTGTGTGTCTTTGTTTGGTGTGTGAGTTAGTTTGTGTGTTAGGAGTCTTCTTGGATCTGCTTAGAACCAAGTTCAAACTGGAAGTTTAGAGTAAAAAATATCTAATAACATTCTATTCAATGTATTAAAGGCTAATAGCCAAGACTGTTAAACTGAGAAATTAAATAAATGACCATCTACATTAAGATGTGTCAAACAGGCTTATGTTTAACTGTAAACATGATCATGTCTACAATGATGAACTTCCCTCTTCAATGATTAATGACTCTGTGTAACAGAACTGTCAGTGTAGACTACAACAGAACTGCCAGTGTAGACTACAACAGAACTGTCAGTGTAGACTACAACAGAACTGCCAGTGTAGACTACAACAGAACTGTCAGTGTAGACTACAACAGAACTGCCAGTGTAGACTACAACAGAACTGTCAGTGTAGACTACAACAGAACTGTCAGTGTAGACTACAACAGAACTGCCAGTGTAGACTACAACAGAACTGCCAGTGTAGACTACAACAGAACTGTCAGTTTAGATTGCAACAGAACTGCCAGTGTAGACTACAACAGAACTGTCAGTGTAGACTACAACAGAACTGTCAGTGTAGACTGTAACAAAACAACACTTGTAATATTTGATAGCCTTGGTTGTGAATTAGAGGTTTTGGGACACCGTGCCCTAATAGTTAACACTGGTAACTGCGGGTTCAGAATAATTCTGAAAATAATAATAGGCTTTTGCCATTATAGACACCGGCACCAAAAGGCCTTCAGCTGGCTCAGGTCACGGAGGTTTATTGCTCAACCCAGAGTGTTTTCAGGGCTAATATTTGCTGTATAATGCAGGTCACATTGTCCAGTGGTAGAAAAACAAAAAACCGAGCTGTACAGTTAGTTTACAGAACAGTTCTGCTACAGCTGCAATAAACAGCTAAAAGCAGTCAGAAAGGACAAAAATACCATGTTACAGATCGGGCTATACTCTGAAAGATCATGTTACAGACCGGGCGATACTCTGAAAGATCATGTTTTAGGCCGGGCTATACCCTGAAAAATGATGTAATAGGTCGGGCTATACTCTGAAAGATCACGTTATAAGCCAGGCTATACTATGAAAAATCATGTTATTGGCTCGGCTATGCTCTGAAATATTAACGGAAGTAACAAAAATATTTCTGAAAACCTCCAAATATTTTCTTTTTAAATACTAAAAAAACCGCAGGAAAAAAACTAAACACAGCAGAATTGGACCACAAATGAAGATTTTGCTGGAAACAACAGGGGCCAGGTGTGATTTCTTGAGACCTGTGAAGACCTCTGGTGTGTCTTAAGTCTCTCACCCGTATGATAAAGCGTATAGCAGAAACCCCTGACGTGGCCATAACCTTGGCACAGTTAGGGATGAGGTTGAACAGTACAGGAAGGATACCCTCGGCTCCATGGTCAAACTTATTACCCAAAACCGTTGACAGGTGCCTGGAGACAAACGGAGAGACAGGTGTTACTTCCCTTTTCCAGTTTTGTCGAGAATGTAAAAAGAAGAAACGTTAAAAGGAACATTTGTGCGAGTGTGCGTTTGTGTGTGTAGGTATGCGTGTATGTCATCTCACACAGTCACGTGGATATTTGACATGATATGGACCAAAGTCTATTGTTGATCGCATTCTTCCACGTTACAGGTTTGGCAATTGCCTTAAAAACACAAATACCTCAACGCTTAACAGCTTAAGTATCAACTCTGACTGGGTAGGGTTAAGGCCATGGTTTGGGAGATTATAAACATGAAAAAGATTGGCAACAAGAAAGTGTGTCTGTGCAGGTGTGTGTGTGTGTGTGTCTTTGCTTGCGTGTGTTTGCGCGGTACTCACGCCACGGTGATGCAGGCCTCGCGTACCACCTGTGATCGGAGGTCTTTAGCCGACAGTTTGAACGCTCCGTCCAACAGCCTAAGATGTTGGTAGAAACATTCATATTCCGTTGCCCCAGCAACAATCAGAGAGCGGATCTTCTTCATTGAGGCCGCTCTCTGGTCCCAGTCATGTTTGTCATCAGAACAGATCTCTCTGATCTTATTCAGGTTATCCTCCAGGTCACGAGAGGAGTAGATCTGACAGAGTGAAAGAGAAATAGATGAATCAGGCAGAGAGAGACCGACAGAGAGAGAGAGAGAGAGAGAGAGAGAGATCGACAGAAAGAGAGAGAATGGAGACAGACAAAAGAGAGAACATTAGTGTTATCTAAAGAGAGTCTTGGGTACATCTCGTGCACACATTCTCTCTGTGTATGTGTGTGTGTGTGTGTGTGTTACCTGGACTGTGGGCACATCAGTGAAAGCTTTGATAAAGTCCTCTTCATCAATGCCCCCGGCTCCGTCCTTAGAAGGACCTGGAGACAGTGAGGTCAGAGGTCAAAGTGGTCATAACACTTAGAATCTCAGTCAAGGTGACAGTACACATTATCCAGGCCGGCAATATCTTGATTCAACGACAACATAAATGCTCTACAATTCGCAGAGATTAATCCCGGTTTCTCTTCTCCCCTCACATGAATAAAGAGGCTATGATGGACTTCCTGCTAGTAATGGGCCTGTCAATCAAAGTTCCCTAGGGGGCAGCTGTACAAAACTGAAGAGGCAAACCATGACCCATTTGATGAGTAGAAGTTCAGCGAATGCACTGGCAAAAGGAGAAAAAGGAGAAAAGGGAGAGGGGAGAGACAGGGAGGGAGAGAGACAGACACAGCAGGGTAGAAAAAGTGAAGGGGGAGAGAGGAAGAGTAAAAAGAGAGGACATGTTGGCTGGATAAATGCAGTGAAAATCGCTGCTGTTAAATGAACCTACAGTTTATGGGCAGCTCCGTTCAAATACTGACCCTATTGTTTGTACAGGCTAGATGTAGCAGGCTAACAACAGCAGGCTAGCTGCAGCGTGGAAATGGTTTACTGGCTGTTGTTTCAGGGCCAAAGCCCGGGTTCACCAACTCTCATGAGAGCACCAGGACAAAAATACTGTAACATCGGCCTGTACAGGAGGACGGGAAAACGAGGGGGGCAAGAGGAGGAGGGAGGGGGAGACCAGTACTGAGAAAGAGATGGAATGAGACCGGTGGAAAAGACCGGTCGTTCATTCTCTTTGTCAAACTTCCACAGAAGCCTGAGACGGAGCATATTATCATCACAGCCCAGATATGATCGTCGCTCTCGTAGGCCTCCGCTCTTCCCAAAGGCATTACCAATCCTGATCAGCTAGAGGAATCGGACTGATCTGGAACATCAATACACTGGGTCTGAGACATCACTCATCAAGGCCAGATGGAACCGCAGAGGAGAGCGATGAAGCAGCCAGAAAAACTTGTCCCTCTGTCAGTCCGTCAGCTCACTCATCAAGCAGACCAGCTTACAAAGCAACTTCCTCTCCCTGCGGTCACGTCGGTCAGCGGTCTTATCGGTCAGCGGTCTTATCGGTCTGCGGTCTTATCGGCCTGCAGTCTTATCGGTCTGCGGTCTTATCGGTCTGCGGTCTTATCGGTCAGTGGTCTTGTCGGTCTGCAGCATAGATGGTGCTTGGCTGCATTGGTCTATGGCCTCGCCAGTCTCTGAGGCTACACTAAGAGAAGAACTGGATGAATTACAATGTCTAAAAGCAATAACCATTAGATGCCTCAGCAGTCATTTTTCAGATGTCAAGTCATAGTAATGACATGCATTTAAGGTAGGGGGTTGTTATTCAGGCACTACTCCATTCCTATTACATCCACTGATCCAAATTAATATCTGTGAAGATTTTATTCAGTCCGCTGGTGGGTTTTTGGGCAAGTATGACAGTCAAACCGGCTATAGAAGAGTAACGCCAGGAATCAGAGCATTAATTTGTTCGGACTCATCCTGAAAACCATCTCGAATCCTCCTACCTCCGATCTTGGACGAGGTGGCGCTAGGTCTTCGTGCTGAAGACTCTGCCGGCTTCTTGGGGACTTTGGGGACTTTGAAGGCTGACTGAGCACGGTTCCCGTCCGTGCTGTCGGCATCGTCCTCAAAACCACGGTCTGAGAGGGAGAGAGATTAATAATACCATGGTATACATAGTCTTTGAATAACTAGCTCAATGATCATGTCGTGACAGTAACTGGAGAAAGAAGAGATCTAGGCAAAAGAAGAGCAGGGTCAGCGCTGATCACTGATAACTAATCGCAGAGAGAGACCATGGGCAACAGGGATAATGTAGACAATACTCGCCATCTCCTCCCCTCTGTAACACATGCATGCATGCTAAGTGCATGCGTACACACACACCAATCACCAACTGAAAATGACTGACCCACCCTGGGAACATCATGACAAACCAAATTCACACCAAAACAAAACACAAGCAATCCACAGTGTGGGAATTACCCAGCCATCTATCTCATAGCATGCATCCACCTGTGTAGAGCAGCCCCCAACACACACACACACACACACACACACACACACACACACACACACACACACAGACACAGACACAGACACAGACACAGACACAGACACACACCTCGGCTGTGCGGCGGAGATGAACGACCCTGATAACGGAACACAGACACACTGTGTTGATTTGACAACCACCGTGCAGTAGAGAATAATGCGCCAAAGCCACCACCCCACACACCAACACACGCACGAACGCAAAGAACGGACACGCGCGCTCAATGTCAACACACGGACACCAGCACAATAGCAGAGACGGACATCAGCAGCCTGCACACAGCGACAGACACAAGCCTAGCGGTCTATGGGAACACACAGCGACAGACACAAGCCTAGCGGTCTATGGGAACACACAGCGACAGACACAAGCCTAGCGGTCTATGGGAACACACAGCGGACCCAGCCCTGAACTCACAGTCACATATGCTTTTGCAGATGAGGCGTCTCATGCCTCCAGAAGGGCGTGGTTTCGGGGGGCGGCCCCCTCTTTTCAGAACCGTACCCCAACGCGCGCACACACCTCATACACGCGCTGTCCTCAAAACGAGGCTACACACGCACACCTTCCTGCCATCTAAAAAACCACTCCACCCATACCACAGCCGGCATTTTCTCGCTCTCCGCTCCTCCGCTCTCTATTTTCTCTCACTCGATCTCTTCTTCCCACCTCATTCCCTCCGCAGTCAGGCAACCAATCAGGGCAGAGGTGACATCATAGAGTAGCAGCCAGTGCGGAGGAAGGGGGCGTTTTGAGTGTATCTGTGTGTGAATATGAGCGTGTCTGTGCGTGAATAGGAGCGTGTCTGTGCGTGAATAGGAGCGTGTCTGTGCGTGAATATGAGCGTGTCTGTGCGTGAATATGAGCGTGTCTGTGTGTGAATATGAGCGTGAATATGAGCGCGTCTGTGTGTGAATATGAGCGTGTCTGTGTGTGAATATGAGCGTGTACGTGCGTGAATATTAGTGTGTAACGACCCAGCATATTTACATGCTTTTCCTCCCTCAGAGTGGCTAAGCTCATCACCATCGACACACACACACACACACACCATTGACAACTCAACACACACATACACACACTCTTCACAGTCTTCTCATATTTCAAATATTCTCATATTTATAGAACAAAGGCTTCACACACACACATAAAGAGACAGAAAATAACAAAAGAAGAGAGAGAGGCCTGAGCAGGCAGTGGCTGTGGAAGGGTAGAGATGGACAGATGAGGGGGAGAGGAAAACAGAGGGGGGGGGGGGTTATGGGGGGAACCACACCCCTCCAGCTGAGACCTGCTCTTTGTGAGTGTGGTGAAATCACCCTTAACATCTTATTTCCACTAATTCTCAACCCTAACCTCAGCTGAGCATGCTCAATCTGCTCTCGGTTAATCTCCACTAGTTATCAATGTTAGCTGGACATGCTAGGCAACATTAGGCGACCACCTGCAGATATTTGAAAAAGGTTAATTAAGTAATTACCCGTACAACGTCTGTCCTTCAGGGGAGTTTTCATACATCAAATGCCATTAGGATGGTCAAGGTGTGTACATGTTGAGCTGGGTTCAATTCCAGCTCACTGAGGGAAAAAAAAACTTTCACCACACTTTCCTGTCCAAAATAGAATAAGATCCCTGGGGCTGTATTCCCAAAACATTTTATCTTACCACTAGGAGGACTCCTAAACAGCACTTAAAGTTCCTAGCTAAGAGTTTCCTCTTAAAACCTATTCACAAAGCTCTAAGACCAACTTTTACCAAGGAATGGGGAGAAGTCTTAAGCTATGGGAAAGGGGGTGGTTGACCCCGTTGCTATGGAGCATGTGGTGTTCCGCGAACAAGCCTACTTACTATGCCCACAGTGATTGGCTGATAGGGGAGGGGTCTGTGTCAGTGAATTCATCATAGCAATACTGTAGAACAATGTGTCATGTTGCCATATTGAAATAAAGATATTAAAAATAAAAATGTAGGGTAAGTGTCACTGATTAAACATGAAACCAAGAATGACATACAGACTAGTCAAGAGATGTTCAGCTAATTGTCAGCCACTTACATGCCTGGCAGCTCGTAAAGAAATGCGTGTAAATATTTTGATGGTGCAATAATTTGTGCAATTAGGCCTATGTGTCCCATTTATAGCACCAACTACACGCGTGGTCCAGCTATGGCCATGAAGTCGGCTTTGTTTCTTTGTAGTTGGCGAATGAGGAAACCGAATGATTTTTTGGACGAAATAAGGTCTGGAGAGGGCATTTATTGTTTGATGTAATATTCAAATGACAGATGACTGAGATATACCTAGTTTGTCTGCGCTGCATAGCTGCATTTTCCCGTTGGCCAAGTAGCGTAGAGTTGTCACAACCTTGATCTCCGGTGTTATTGGGTTGTTTTTGTTGTTTGGTGAAGTGACTGCATCAATGACTAGCTCTACTATGATCAGAATACCCTCGCGATTGAGCCGATGCCTTGTCAAAAGCACGGTGTCATAAAGTGTTTCTAAAATGTTGACCGGATTATGAGGTGGATTGCCGGAAGCAGCCTTTAGGATTGTTTGTGGCTTGGTCTTAGTGACTTATCTAAAACAATTTCCATACATTTTTAAAAAAATCTAAACAAAAAGTATTTAACCTCCATTCACCTCTATAAAAAATGGTGATGGGCTAGCTGAAAGAGTATAATTAATTGCAAAATGTACCATTGTTTTCCAGTGCATTTAAATTTTGAACTTGGGAGGATTTAGTTCACCAACCGCTAGAAATGGCCGTTAAGAGGGGGACGTTAGCTAGTAGACAAGGGAGGAATTGGCGGTTTGTCATGCTGGTCTCTAGCTCCCATTATAGCTGCGGTCCCTGTGGCATAGCTCACACAACGTTTATAGGGGACAGAACTTAGGATTTGTTCAGTAAAAAAAAACTCACCTAGTGGAGCTTTAACCAGAAGGCTGTAATTTTCCCAAACGGGAGACCTGGAGGGTACTGGAGGGTCCTTAAGCTCAGGCTTGTTCGCCATATTTTTACAAGGCTGTGTAAAATGTTCTAGGCTACTTCAGTTGCTAAGTTATGGTTCCAAGATCCATCTCCGGGGGAAAACTCTTGAGTTTAGAATGTTAGGCCCTGGATGATAGCACCAAAGAGGGCGGTTCTTGACAAAGTTAGGCATTGTTTTTTTAATGACTACCAACACAGCTTAACAGGCACATTAACTGTAGGCATAACTGAGTTCTGCCAGTGAAGCAGTGTGGAGAGACTTAACCAAGTAAAAAAGTCTACAAAGAAATAGGCGCACACATCCCTAGAAAAATAATTGGCTAAACAATAACTGTTGGTAATCATTATTCTGATTTACTTTAGACATGGACTCCATTTGAACTCCTTGCAGCTTTTGCAACAATTTGTAAACCGATTAGTTTATTTTCACTATACCATGTTATTCTTTTAAATTGAATACTGTTTTGACAGGTTGATTGGGAAATGTTTTATTCAAGACATCAGACAAATGTGTTACTTTCACTCACTGTTCACATTTGATGTTTTTTTTTTTTTTACATTTTGTATCATTACAGAGAAAATTGGTTGTCACATTTTTGCAGAGTCATCACTGAAAATGCTTCTGAACATGCTCCATAACGCCACAAATTAAATTCCATAATAATAGCGAAGTATTAAGCATACTTGTTGGTATTTTTTTGATATAGAGGAAAACAGAATAAAACAGACGGGTGGGGGGGGGCACAGAAAGAAGGGGGTAGAAAGGAAGAGAAAAGAAAAAAGAGATAGGGAATGGAGATCATTCAGTGAGCAGACTGCTCAGGCTGTTGCCATGACGACTTGGTAAGACTGCATCCCCTGGGGAGAACACCAGCATGACAATCTACAGACACAACCTCACCTACAGAAACAATCTCATATAACCTCACCTACAGACAACCTCACCCAACCCCTGTTACGGACACAACCTCACCCAACCTCTGTTACGGACACAACCTCACCCAACCTGTTACGGACACAACCTCACCCAACCCCTCTTACGGACACAACCTCACCCAACCCCTCTTACGGACACAACCTCACCCAACCTGTTACGGACACAACCTCACCCAACCTCTGTTACGGACACAACCTCACCCAACCTGTTACGGACACAACCTCACCCAACCTCTGTTATGGACACAACCTCACCTACGGGCACAACCTCATCCAACCTCACCTACGGGCACAACCTCATCCAACCTCACCTACGGGCACAACCTCATCCAACCTCACCTACGGGCACAACCTCATCCACGGGCACAACCTCATCCAACCACACCTACAGAAATAATAATAACCACACAACTCCTTTACTGAAGGAGTAAGCCCACAAGCCATCTATGGAGGAGATGTAAAAAAAGGTCAACTTTAAAACCTGCGACTGACATTTATCATATAAAACGTATATGCTAAAATGCAAATGTAACACAATCAACTGAGCTTGCCCAAAGTTGTTTTCACTGTGACAGAACATTTGTTTTTCGTGTAGATAGAACAAACTTCTATCAAATCGCTTTAGTGGAGGGAGATCAATATAACCAGATGACACTGCACTTGCACTTCTGGCTTGACCCTGTTCTCCCTGAGGGAAGTGTTTCTCTCTAACTGTAATCAGAGCAGCACCCTGCCGCTGCTAAATTGTGATGCACCACCACAGAAAAACAGAATCTTTATGAAATATGTTTTTTTTCCAAGCTGAGCGCAGTTATCATTCACACAGTTTACTATCACACGACCATCAGAGCAGAGCAACCATATCCATCACCCGTACAACGTCGAGTGAAGTCAGAGAAAAGTAACTGGCTGTGTCTGTGCATGCGCACTTTTGTGCTGAACTGTTAGTAAGTGGCTGTCACATTGATAAAAAAAAGTAGCCGTTGTCTGAGCGACAACCAAAGGTAAGAAGCTAGCTAGCTAACTGTCACAATTCAATAGTTACAATTGGCTACAATAGATTAGCATCATGCAGGCAACATTAGAGATTCGTCAGCAACAATGGGACTAACAATTTTCATATTTTGCCTTCAAAATAAAGGTCTGCGGTGTATATGGCGTGTTTTGCCTACATTTTCAAAGGAAAAACTATGTGGGGAAAAATAAACAAAACTACTATTTAAATAACACTTTGCATAAAGTAAAGAAAATTATTAGGTGGAGTACATTTAAAAATGGTAGTAAGTTAATGTAGAGAACATATCTAATATAAAAAAAATCCTATTTTGATGTTATTTCTGTTGTTAATTTGCTTGTGCTCAATAGCATTGGAGACGGATTGTGTTAAATCCAACCACACTATTTTCCACTTCTGCCCCCCCACTGTAATGTATACAAGGGATACTTTTTGTAGAACCAGAAAAGGAACCAGGCAAGCCTAGTTCCGCCGGGCCTGTGATTAGAAAGGATGAATGTTGTTGTCCCTGGCTGGTTTAGATCTGCGGTTTTCTATGTGGCAGACTGTGTCTTTAACCATTACGCTACTTAAACAGCCAACTTTTACCTCAGCCATTACATTGTTGCTTAAATAAAGTGGGCAACAGAACGTTTATTAAAGGAACTCAAGTGTACTCTTGTACAAAGGCTAGCTAATAGCTATACAGCCTGCCTATAACGAAAACAATGACTACAATCACTCCATGGCTGATTCGTTTCTTTAAAAAACAACAGTTTAAAAGGGTCACATAATACAATTATTCTTTTAAATATATGAGATTCATGGTATTACAGAGTGGATATATATTGTTGTGCAACGGCAGAAAAGTACCGGGTGGATAAATATTTCTGAGAGTCAAAAATTGGGCCATCTGAGAGGAGACTCGAACCAGGGTCAAAACATTGAAGGTCGGGGATAATCCCACAAGACCACAGGGCTTGCTTGTAGTCAACCTCTGTAACGTCTCCAAATGCCACTTTTATCCCAACCATAAACTTTTTGCTGAAATAACGTGGGCAACAGAACGTTTATTAACGGAACTAAAGTGTACTTGTGATCTCTATTACCCCAAAAAGCATGCACGAATACACACTTCAAAAATCCACCAGAAATAGTTGCAATATAACTGTATATAACAGTTATATTAGTCGCAATATAACTGTTTTATTTTAGGCTTACTATAACATTGCTACTGAAGGTTGTAGCCAGCAAAGTTTTTGTCAATCCTGAAAAAATCCTAATGTGTAATTTGTTGTCTGCGGTGAGGCTCGAACACTTGCTTGCGTGGAAGGCCGTGTCGCTAACCACTACGCTATTTAACAAGGGGTTGTCTGTCAGTCAGTCAGTCAGTCACTCAGTAAGAGACATTCGTTCTTCTTGGCAAGGCTCTGCTTACGCGGTCTGGCAAAAACTATTCAGGCCCGCAGTGAATGTATTGTACGACATACTCAGGAGAGTTTGTCAAGTTACAAATATAATGTGAAATCATGGGCCACTGTGTGCTACATCCAGCAAAACCATAATTCCTACCCCCTCTTTAACCCCCAATGCAACACATGGTAATATACTGTACGTGGAATTCATACTGCCTCATTAGTTAGTAACTAGTCACTTTTATTAGGAGTCTGGGAGGCGATTCATGAACGGTTTTAGAGAATGGTTAATTGCGGGGGAGTACTTAGGTTATTACAAGGGAATGATTTTAAGTCAAGTATTGTCAAATAATGTTAAGAAAATAAAGTTGACAAGCAAGAGATATTGCTGTATGGGGAGGACGTTTTTGCAATAAATTAAAAACATGCTTGTAGCATTTCACGCTTCGAGGGTTCTGTGTTGCTGATGTCGGCATGTTGACCCCCCCCCTTCCACCACTGTTGTGTGAAAAAAGTAGGGGAAACACTGCTGAGGGAGAGCGTTGCCTGCACTAAGCTGCTGTATCAGAACACTTAATGTCTGTAAAAACAAAAATGCAACAGGCACGCGCACACGCACGCACGCACACACAGGAGTGTTGCCATGGATACAGCTGCAAGAAGTTCCCTCCATTTCAGAGATAAATATACATTAGAAAAGAAAGATGAGGAGAGGAGAGAGATAATACTGTTATTACTATCAATGTTTTGTGTGTTTTCCTGTCTGTTCTCCTGATTGTCAACAGGACAATCTTAAATATTGTTGTTGCTTTAATGATTTTCTATAGTGAATTAACGAATGGTATTTCATGAATATGCTTTGACAGCATGTACACTGTTGTGTCATGCCAATGAAGTCATAACAACTGAACTGGGAGAGAGCAACAGACTAATTAGAAAACGATATGACAGAGAGGGTGTGTTTTGCCACTCCTGATAAGTTATAATCCACAAATCTATTGGCTGTTCAGGCAAGACTAAAACCACTAACACTGGAGTGCCCGGTACAAAATCCCCAAAACATTTGGCTTTCAGATGGATTTCAACACACGCAGAGGCAAAACACACTCGCTCCAACCTCTAATCCATGGGAGAATGATCCCATAGTTATTACCAAGCAGGGCAGAGAGGGAATATAATCCACACACGCACGCACGCACACACGTTTGTTATTCTGTCCTTGTTGGGACGTGAGACTTAACCCTAGCCCAGAAATCAATTCTCCCCATTTTCCAGCTCTAAACCTAAACTTTAGCATAATAATAAGCTTAATAACATAACTCTCATGCCTAAAATGAACCCAGACCTAACCACTAAGGCCTACACATAAAACACAGACGCTTTGTGAAATGTGTCCAGAGGGGGGCAGCACTAGTCTATCTGTGAAAGGTCACGCCATTGAAACTGCCATACTCCTCCAAAAACACAGCGTTTTGTGATCTCACCTCATGTAAAAGTGGCCCCATGTCATTTATGGACAGGGATACACTGCTCTCTCTACTTTAAGGGTAGAATTTGATTTGTCACTGTTATTTTGTCTTTTAAACCAATGATTTGTTTGCGAAGTGGGCCTTTAAATATGATAAGCAATTTCAGATGGATGATAATGTGACTGGAGCTGACTTTGAGGACTTGTGACTGACAGCAGCTCTATTACTCATACACGATATTGGGGACAGAGATCACTGTGTCCTTATGAAGCATTACATCCTATTATGTGCGAGTCAGAAACATCTGATGACGTAATCACACTACTACCTTGGTGAAGAGGACAAACTCCAGGATCTACAAGCATGTTAACCAGCACTAGAAAAGCCAAAGACACCATAATGCACCAAACAAAAAGAGTTTAAGTGAAAGCAAACGTCAAGCCTTCGACCTTCCCAAATGAGTCTGCTACACACACTGCCACTGTCACAATGTTATCATCAAAAATAGACCTGGTGTAAGGAACATTCCACCATCAACACATTCTCCTCCCAACCTCAGGGCCTGCTCTTCTCCTCCCAACCTCAGGGCCTGCTCTTCTCCTCCCAACCTCAGGGCCTGCTCTTCTCCTCCCAGCCACAGGGCCTGCTCTTCTCCTCCCAGCCACAGGGCCTGCTCTTCTCCTCCCAACTTTAGGGCCTGCTCCTCAGGGCCTGCTCCTCATGGCCTTGTCCTCTCCTCCTCCCAACCTCAGGGCCTGCTCTTCTCCTCCTCCCAACCTCAGGGCCTGCTCCTCTCCTCCTCCCAACCTCAGGGCCTGCTCCTCTCCTCCTCCCAACCTCAGGGCCTGCTCCTCCCCTCCTCCCAACCTCAGGGCCTGCTTCTCTTCTGTCAAATCATCTTGCTCAACTTCAGATCATAAATCCACTGCAATGTTTTCATCGTTCCCTACTAATCAGGGAGTGATTTAGATTTGGGACAGAGAGGTGGGTGTAGAACAGAGAACCAGGGCTGATCAGGACCTTGTAGGGTACAGGCTGAATACCCCTGCCACAGGCTACAGTAAGCAAGGGCCAGGCCGGGATAACTGTCCAATAGCTGACAGCAACAAGCAATCCTAACTGACATCATAAACACTTTATATAATGCTGGTACAGCTTTTGCTACTCATACTTTTAATTTGACTGGATGTCACGCTGACCGTGGGTTTGGGGATTTGTGTTTTCATTGTTAGTGTTATTTTGTTACATAACATGAAGCTGCTACTGCATTCTATCAGACACGCTTTCGGTTTTGTAGTTGCAGCAGCAGTTTCAAAGCAGAAAAACATTGTGTTTTATGTTACATTTGGCAAAAAGTAAAATCAAGGTTAATTTTTATCAGCTCAACTACTGTACACAGAAATGATCAGGAATAATGTCTTAGGTCATTTCCAACCTCTTCATAAGCCAATGAATTGATCCCAATTCGCTGTTCACCAGATTACCCAACGTGTCCACTAAGGGAACAGTCAGCAGATATAATCGCACCCTGAAATTGGGACTGAGTCAGTCAAGACTGTTGAACTTTATTTTTGAAGCCTGTATTCCATCCATCTGATATTAAAAGCCACAAATGGGCGTGTCAACTATCCTTTAATATATATCTGATCATAGATGTCACAGTATTGGTATAATGGATGCCAAAGATCTGTTCCCAACTGACTCGAACCAAACTAAACAAATCACACACACACAAAAAAAACCACTGAAACCATTTAAGCAACTGAAATAAACAGTTATACAATGCAAGAAAAGTGATATTTAAAAAGATTATTCTTCTGATTCTCAGCCTCAGTCAGAACCTAAAACTCTGAGACCTAACCGCAAATAGACAGGAAGATGTACAGGACAGGATCTCATGCATCAAAACAGCCGACAAGTCAGGACAGAGGAAAAGATGGCCCTGATTGGGTCAAATAAGCCAATGGCGATGCTACAGGCCAATCACCAGCATGTAATCACGGACAGAGCAGGCCGTGTAGTCCAAAAAACCCAAAACAAGCAACACAAACTTTCTATGTTTTATAAATAAACTTGCTTTCTGTGACAAGGAAACACACAGGGACACATAAGGGACTCCCTGGGAGGAGCTCCTGCACATCTCCCTGGGAGGAGACCTGCCGCACATCTCGCTGGGAGGAGAAACTGCCAGGAGGCGAGACGCATTGGGGACATAGCATGCAACACTCGTGGCAACTGCAAGCCGCAAGTTTGTGGGAGGTGTTGTAGGCAAGGCAACGTGATGAAGATTTGGTCGACTTAGGAGGCTATTTTTCGTTGCCTTTATATTAAAACATAACAGTTTGGATTTTGTGCTGATTTTCAACACTTACAAAGCACATTTGGCATGGACTGATACTTTTTTCCATTTGTCTGTAGGTCTTGCATGTGTCTGGTTTGGATAGTATTATTAGTTACTATGTTCCAACTCCCATGCTTTTGTTTTATAGTTCTAACAGAGGCACTTAGCAAATATAATTCATATTGCACTTGAGGTTTTGTGCAGTTTTTTCCATTTCACTATTCAGTGCAGTGAGTGTGTTGTTTCCGCAAGGAGGTAACTGGGCAGGAATAACACAATCTAACATTAACAACTTGGTACACACCCAGAATCTGAAAAATTATACTGGCTGCTTCTGATATAAAACACATCTGAAACAAATAACACATTATTAGGCCAAGTTCTTTTTTTTGTTTGTTTTCTGATTTTGTCTTAAGGTAATTGGGAAAACCATTTGCGACACTTGGCAAACATTGCTATAAAATACCAGGACATCTGTCCAACAAGCAGTCTTGTTTTTTGTTTTTTTTTATTGTGTGTCGCCTATTACAATCCAAAGGCATTTGTTTCTAAAGTCATAGCCTATTTACTAAAATATTCTGTTGAACCTTGACTTATTCACATTTGCTTTTAAGCTTTAGAGAAGCATGAATTCAGCCATCTAGCGTCTACAAGGAGCAAAAACAATGTTTTTAAGACCCGCCATAGCCTTAACTTGTGACTAGATAACATCTGGCTACCCAGGCAATGTAGCTAACTTCATACAATGTACGGTTTGGAGATAGACAGGTCAGAGAGATTAATATGTAGCCTAATAAGTATTGACTTAGCAGCAAACTACACAACAGCTAGCTTAGCAATGCAGCTACTGTAATTCTACATAACATGTGTTGTGGAATTCCCATTGTTATCGCCCATCCTGCCTGTGGTGAGTAATTACAACCCAGAGAACAAACGCATTTTGTAAACGCTTAAAAACCCACCTACTCAGGAAGAGGACCGCGGGACAGAGAATTGCATGGAAAACAACAGTGTGAGCGTGTAGCAATCGGTTGTGAACGGCAGCGGCCCACTTTTAAAAACAGCAGCGCGAGTTAGGTGTTTCCACAGCAGGGCAGGAGACAGACCCAAATGACAGACACACAGAACCAACCCACGCAGGCCGCCTGGCCCCGCGCGACACGCATGCCAACGCCGGAATGGCCGCACAAAGCCAACACACAGTCTGCTACGCAGCTACGTATGAAGAAACACACTGAGGTGGAACTGGACGTGCGTTAGACATGCCTTGATTGCAATACTTTGGTAAAATGCCATGACAGGATGTTTAAATACAGTACTATGATGAAGGACGACCCTCCTCAGCTGCCTTCGCTTTGGAGACGGACGCAATACGATGGAAATCTGTGAGACTAGGAGACAAGTACAGGAAACAAGAAGATGAGACTAGGAGACAAGTACAAGAAACAAGAAGATGAGACTAGGAGACAAGCAAATGAAAACTAATACATAGAGCTGGGGCTCAAGCAAATAAAAACAAGCAGAAGAGGCAAAAAGGAAATGAAACTGGGCAATGGAACAAGCGGAATAAAACACAGTATGAGCTGTAACCGTGGCAACAGACTACCCTGGAAACGGGGTCACTTTCCTCTGCATAGAGGAAGATTAAGGGGCACTGAGGCAGAATGAGTGTGTGTGTGTGTGTGTGTGTGTGTGTGTGTGTGTGTGTGTGTGTGTGTTTGAGTTTGTAACGGTGAGCTATTTGTGATAAGGTCTTTAATGTGAGAGTCATTAGTCCATTGTGCTATGATATCTAATCCTCCTAAACTCAGGAACACTCAATAACAACCAACTCAACTGCCGGTTTAAATGCCTTGTGCATGAAACCCAATCACTGTAATG
>JACXGI010015396.1:0-17508 GCA_016801175.1 Esox masquinongy
TGGCTTTAGTCTGTGGAACCACCCGGCTTGGTTGTAGTCAGCGGAACCACCTCATGGAATGCAGACAGTTGATTCTGGCTACAGGTCATTCCCAATCAAATTTCAGCCTTTGGCCCTCTCCTTCAAGTTAAAAAAAATTGTAATGAGGGGAAAAGTTGTAGGTTCTTAAACACACATACATGATAGCACTAGTTTTCTTGCGCGGTCGCATGAACCCCTGCATTGAGATGACAGTGGAGCATCTTCGTAAGGTGCCTCTACTGTACATCACAAAATTAATTGCACTAACATCAGGAGCAAAAGAAAATACAGGTCGATTAACTTGTATAGAAATTGCTTCTATATTTAAAAAAAAATGGTTATCACTTGTTTTCTGTATTCATATAGAGCTGTGTTAGGGAGAACACACAAACAAAAATCTGGAATATCAGAATACCATGTTAGAGAGAGAGAGGGAGAGAGAGCGAGACAGAGTTAGAAAGAAATTGGGAGAGAAAAGGGGAGCGTGAGAGAGGAAGAGAGTGAGAGAGGGGAACCGGCAAGAGAAAGAGAGACAATGTGACGGGAGAACAGACGGTAAATGTAATCTGAGAGGAAAAATGAAGCAGCAGCAAAAGGCTAAAGAGGTCGCAGAAATGCCATCAAAATGCCATTAAACAGGACTTGGCCTTTTGGAGGCTTTCATCTCATAAAGCTGTATGAAACACAGCTGGGATCTGTGTCGCAGTATGTTAATGAGCGTGTGTGTGTGTATGTGCATGTGTGTAACCGGGAACACGTGTGTGTGTCAAGGATGAAAAGGTTGTCCGCTAGCCAGCCTCCACATAAAGAACGGCTTTTGTTTGTTTCAAATGCTGGCTCATAAATCTGCCTTCTGACCATCAGGCAACTGTACAAGAACAGGGTTTAAATCCTGAAAAAGACTCCTCAGCCTATCAACTGATGGAAAACCATGGAAGTTCAAATGGATGAGGTTAGCTACTTTACACCTGCTGCCCTCCTCTGGCCGTCAGACAAGCTCCAAGGCCTCAGAGACAGTTGATTTATAGGCAACAAGCCAAGTAAAACACTTTTATTGCCCATGTTAGCTTGGCTGAGGACAAAATGATTACGAATTTCTGATGATTTGTGCAAAAACCTTCATTTTCAATGGTTATTTGGTTTCTAGCCATTAGAGGCATCATTCTGATGAAAAATTAAGTGAATATGGAATATTCTGTATGGCGGTCAATAACAGAGGATCTGCTTCTGTCCTGATGTTTAAGGGGAAGTTCACAGTGCCGGTAAGTGATCAAATATTTTTCATATTGTTTTTTATTTTACATTTAAAAAATATGCCAGTAGTGAAAAAATGATTAGCATAGACCCTGCAATGGTGTGCAGTCTTATTATTTTCCCTGAGGTGTTAACCTGACAGCCCTAACATACCTGCTAACCTGTATGAACCGTAGTGCCATGTAAATGAACCGTAGTGCCATGTAAATGAACCGCAGTGCCATGTAAATGAACCGCAGTGCCAAGTAAATGGACCGTAGTGCCATGTAAATGAACCGTAATGCCATGTATATGAACCGCAGTGCCAAGTAAATGGACCGTAGTGCCATGTAAATGAACCGTAATGCCATGTATATGAACTGCAGTGCCAAGTAAATGGACCGTAGTGCTATGTAAATGAACCGTAGTGCTGTGTAAATGAACTGTAGTGCTATGTAAATGAACCGTAGTGCCGTGTAAATGAACCGTAGTGCCGTGTAAATGAACTGTTGTGCCATGTAAATGAACCGTAGTGCCATGTAAATGAACCGTAGTGCCATGTAAATGAACCGTAGTGCCGTGTAAATGAACCGTTGTGCCATGTAAATGAACCATTGTGCCGTGTAAATGAACCGTAGTGCCATGTAAATGAACCGCAGTGCCATGTAAATGGACCGCAGTGCCATGTAAATGAACCGTAGTGCCGTGTAAATGAACCGTTGTGCCATGTAAATGAACCGTAGTGCCATGTAATTGCATGATAATGCAGAAATTATGTTGTTCGAACTCAAATTGACAGGTCAACTCTCTGGCACCTGACAGCATCCGTTAAACCTTTTCAACAGCATTTTCAGATTGCATGTCGATGTTCTTCTAGGTTTATGATGTCCAAATTAACTGGATATCAAACTGAATCACTCCAAGACTACCCACAGACCTCTCATCCTCTCAGTGTGTAGAGATTAATAAATTATGATGTTTTAGATGTTTGGTCAATACAAAAAGGCTGGGTTGGCATGGGCTCCAGAATCTGACAGAACCGGTTTCTGACACACATACACACACACACACACACACGTTATTTTTCTCCTGGGTACATACATACAGCTCTGTTCAGAAGGCTTGAGTTTTGTCAGAAGGACTCTTTCTGAAGTATATTTTAACAAGATGGACCCGCCAAACCTGTCTATTAACTCCCAGTTTATTCGATCATATACTCCAAACTCCAAATTCAGATTCATTTTAAAAATAACAATTCTAGTTTAATAATAAGAATAATGAAATTAAATAAATATAAACACTGAAGACATTGGATAAATATCTACACTGAGGATTGATGTTTGTCCAAGAACTGGACCGATCAATAATATTTTATACCTCGTCACAGAGCAGAGAAACGATACTTGGGCACAGAGATTAAAACATTTCCTGGTCAGTATTTCTACAACAGCAAAAGCACGAAGAAGCAAGATTCATATCACTGTGAGATCGTAACTAATGATCCATGAAACCGGATAGATGTTTTTATCTCATACAGTACATCAAGATAAGAAGCCCTGGGCTCAATATGCTCACATTACCAGACTAAACGCATCCACAGAAACACACACTGCGTCATGATCAATTAGCCCGACGTCGGAGCATCGATTACAGATCAACTAGCGTCTCCTGCTTCCAGGGCAGTAGCTAACCGCTGCCTCACAGTTCTTCCTTATCCCAACAGAACAGCTTCATACAGCCTAGCTGAATTAAAATCCAGCGCAGAATTACGTAGAAGATCCACCTTTACACAGAAAGTTAATTTTGGATTGGGCAGAAATTCTCCTTCTGTGAATGCAGTCTCATTGAATTTGGATCTTCAGCATTACTCTCTAAATAGAGGCCTAACCTACAGTAGTAAGCTAAAAAAACATACTTCCATCATACGGTTTTCCGTGCAAAAAAACGCAAAAACGGAAGCTAGGTTGAAGATAGGGTGCATACTCAAAAAACAAACAAACCAGAAGCCTTCTCAGACTTCAATGGTTCTACTCAGAGACATTATTAAAGACGTGGTGGGAAGCCAGTGATGCTGACAGACTCCCAGCTCTAAACCCTGCTGTGCCGATAACACCGGTGGACAGACGGACAAACAGACCGGCAGACGGACTGGCTCAGACTCTCCATGACAGCAGCAGCCATTGCATGTGACAACTACTGATGTAATAATTAAGTAATCAGTCACGGCATTGTCGATATACCCTGGACAATAGCTCTGGTTAGTGCAACACAGAGTGACACGGCACTCAGCCAAACCACCACAAACCCCTGAGATGCTTCAATGCTTCTATGAACCAGTTAACACCACAACTAGAACAGTAAAAAGATATGATGTCATACCTCGTCTTAACTACCATGGCTTTCAGCCAATCAGCAATCCGGATTCAAATCACAGAAAGAAAGAGAGAAAGAAAGACAGGGGTGAAGACAGAGCAGAGTGAAAGACGGAGAAAAAGAGCGAGAGAGTGAAATAGAGACTTTACTTGTCTCTTAAAGATAGTAAGATCATGTAGTGATGCCAAATTAGAACACATTCATCAGAATAACATAGACATGATCTGTCTAAAATGGTTTGAGGCTGAGACCAATTCGACCCAGGCCAGACCCAGACCAGAACCGGATCATAACCAGATCAGATCCAGACCAGAACCGGTTCATAACCAGACCAGATCCCGACCAGAACCGGATCATAACCAGACCAGATCCAGACCAGAACCGGATCAGAACCAGACCAGATCCAGACCAGAACCGGATCAGAACCAGACCAGATCCAGACCATACCCAATATTCCTGCTACTGCTTCCAGTCCCAAAGATGTTTGCACAGCGCTTGCCTGGGAGGTTTAGGGCACGCCATATCACACACCACGCCATGTCGTTTCCAAACCCCTGGAGACCATGTTTCAGACTGCCAAAGATGAAGTTTGTTTTCTTTACCGACAGAGCAAATTAGTTGGGAGTAGTTTTGTAATTTTAAAGCACTTTGGTTTTATTATGTTTGGCCAATATAAAAAAGTAATATTGTAAGAAGATGAGAGGGAGTCATTGCCATGTGTGAACACCACTAGTTCCGTTTTGCTCTCCCATTCCTCAGCAGGAAGATGGAATAACAGTGCCACCCAGTGTACGAAATAGTAATGCAGTTTACTAACATTGCATTCTAGTTCAAACTGCTTATTTAAGGAATATTTAATCACTTTCCTTCAATACAGATGTTAATTAATACATATAATTTAATACTCGACTTCTAGAACTCTTCGTGACCTAGAAGTAAAGACCTAATTACATTTTAGAATGAAGATTAAAAGTCATGATTATGACTGAGATTCATTTGAACCAGTCACAGCTCTGTTTATTACGTCGTTTCTTTATTTATAATATTCAGCCAGTGTCCACGCACTTTTAATTTAAGTGAAAGAGAGGCTGTGAAGGGGCTTGCCCTGGTTGTAGTTGTGTGTTTTCACACAGCACCCAAGACCAGTCTGTGAACATATTTGACCATGGGACACAGCTGAATAAATCCAGCATAAAGCCTTGAACTGTAGAGAAACCATAAAAACACAGAATGTTCCCCTCTGATTGACCGTGTGGCTGTCTGGAAGGCCCATACTATAAGCTATGAACCACTTATTGTTTTGACAAAATCTAAATATACCTGCAGTATTTGGAGGTATTTGGAGACCTGCAGTGAAAACATTGAGATATCAGGTTATGTAAACCAGACATAAAAAGGAAACCTGTTTATGACCGATATCATCCAAGCTGAGGACCTAGACACCAGGACCTAGACACCAGGACCTAGACACCAGGACCTAGACACCAGAGCCTAGACACCAGGACCTAAACACCAGGACCTAAACACCAGGACCTAAACACCAGGACACAGCTGCTCTCTATGGCTCTCAACTAGGGATTCAGCCGCAGGACAGTTACTCCTGTGATTATTCGAGGGAACAGAACATAACAGTTTGTTGATAGCAAACTGATCATAAGAAGACCAGATCGATATAATATTTGACAGAATAACTTCAAACCTTGATCGCAACGAACTACAATCACATACTATACATTATTGCAGAAGGAATTCTTTGAAACACATTTCTAAATAGAAAATTATTTTAAAATTATTAATTGGGGGTTTCAGTTAATAATATATTAGTTTATAATATACATATGTACCAGACTTCAGTCATCACACCTTCCAACCAAAACTACTCCACTGTCTGTCAAAACAACTAAGGGATAGTGGTCTCTGGCAATAAGATTCCTTATAAGTAAATCATTTATTATTTTCTTATTATGTATACTTCAAAGTGATTCTCTTTCTCTGTCTCTGATTCTTTCCTTCTCACGTAAACAACCATTAGCATTTCTGAGTATGTTAGCTGTTGTGACAGTCAGTCGCTCTTCGAATAATTAATAAACGTTTCTTTTAAAATATTGCCTCATCTGAATGAATGACTGAGCAACACAATTAAACACCAACAATAACCCACACAGTCACTCCCAAACAGGACCCAGTTCCCTAGGAAGTGCACTTCACTGGACCAGAATCTCCAGTCAAAGGTGCATCTAATAGAGAACACAGTTTGGAACACAGACACTCTTTCACTGTTGCAGTTTATAACAGTCAGGCCTCAACTTCTCATTCACCCCATTACGAAGCAGACAGCACAGACAACATTGACAAGTTGGACTTTTCATCATTTTGAAAACTTTTGTAAGTTTTTCTGGCATTGTTACAATCTCTACCATATGTTGCTCACACACACGCACAGACACAAGCACAAACACACACACACACACAAACATCATGTACACACCACATCACTTGGCCATTATTGTGTTATGAACATTGCAGCAAGCTAGCAGCCTGCTGTCGCCCACATCACTTATACAACGATTTCTTAAGCATGATGTGATTTAGTATCAGTATGTACAGTAGAATATGGCAATTTTTACATCTTGCCTCTACTCTGCCCTTTCACCCCTCCAAGGCCAGGGGAGTGTTTCTGCGATACACCGTAAGCAAAATTGTTCCATTTCGAGGCAACAAAAAAGGTATGGTGCCTTTTGAAGGGCGATGAAACAATGGAAGCCATTTATTTTCATTGTTCAAATGACTGGAACCGTTGGGTATCTCTGCTCCAGTCCTCGGAGATACATGGAGGAGATGTGCCATTGCCTAGCACCCACTGCTCCAGGGTCCGGGCTGTTCAACATGCTGCATCTCGTAAATAGCCAATGCCGGTGAAATGGTAGCACACTTAAAAAGCATCTCACCACTGAAATATCAACACTCACTTAACACTGTAACAATCACAAATGTTGCCTGTTATGGATGGGATCAACTAGTGTGGGTTTTAGGATATCTCAGAGATATCTGCTGTTGCAGGAATTCGTCAGTTCTTAAAATAGTGGGACACTCTCTCCTTATAAAACTTCCTCCTGCTTGTTTTGCGGCCATATTTGCCATTCCACGTCCCGCTTTTCTGAAATAGTGTTCAGTGATGAATGGATGGCATCTGCCTTCATCCAAAAGCTGCAGAACAGAAGGCGTTTTGGCCCCTCCACCCCCCGCCCGGTCCCTCCTGTCCCCATCGCTTTCCGTTGGCGGGATAATTAATGGCTCTAAAAGGAGGATGATTAGCTAGCTGGCCAGACTGAGAGCCAGATTGGACCTGACTCGGTTTGTCCTGAAACAGACGGATGCCAGAGAGACTAAATATCTTTCTCTTCCATCCTGGGTGTACTGACGCTCTTATGTCATCCTTCTCAAGTCAAACTGCAGAAGCCTCAGAGCATAACTTTACCTCAGTCAACATTTGTGTAAAGGCCCAGTTTTAGCCGGCCAGCTAATTCTGGAACACAGTCAACGGGCAGGTTAACATCCACTACAGAGCAGCAACCTCCTACGGAACAATGACAGAGACAATAAAAAGCTCTGCTTCTCTGAGTCTGAACAGAACTCATCCCCACCTCCTCTTTCCCTCCTTCATTCCACCTCCTCTACTCTTCTCTTCTTGTCTGGGTAGTGCTTCATCACTCACCGGCAACCCACCAGAGCTCTGACCCCTGTGTCTCTTCCTGTCTCTCCTCCGGATGAAAGGCAAATGATTCAACACTTCCTGGCCACGATTCTCTCCAGGGTTCCCAGAAGACACTGCTTCATGTGGCGAAATCACTCAGGAGTCAATAACAAAAGGCCATAGGCCTTAACCGCGTCATCTGGTCTAAATGGACACACACACACAAACACACTTCTGTCATTCTGTCCTTCTGTTCTCCCGACCTGACATCTATTAGAGTCCCTGAAGTTACTGTCCGGTTCTGAGAATCTTGTTTATTTAGAGGAGATTGTGTTACTTCATCCTCAGTACTTAATGTTACTGAACAAAATCAATTAAGAAGAAATTAGGGGACCATATTTTACACTGGATGCCAGGGACCTTATTTTACACTGGATGCCAGGGACCTTATTTTACACCGGATGCCAGGGACCTTATTTTACACCGGATGCCAGGGACCTTATTTTACACCGGATACCAGGGATCTCATTCAGGTCTCTCATAACCAGCCAACTGGGCATGAAACAGGGCATGGTGTTTATATCAACTCAAAGACAGAAAATCTGAGTATTCAGAATTAGAACGGGTGTCTATCTTAACATGGTCACTGTCCTTCTGTCTATCAGCCAGGAGCAGATGGCATCAAGTCCTCCCATCAGAGACAAGGCAGTCTCTCTGCATTCAGTTTGTGTCATCCCTTTGCATATAACCAATATGCACAGAACTTTTAAGGCCAGACTGTACAAGAGATTGACTGGGCTGTCACAAAACAATAGTTCCTTGTAAAAGCCAAAGGGCCGGTTCCCTATAATTTAAAGATGTTAAGTATCTAGTGTTCAAACTCACTGGTCAAATGACAACAACCTGAACTGTACCTAATAGACTTTCAAACTCACTGGTAGAATGACAACAATCTGAATGTAGCTAATAGACCTTCAAACTCACTGGTAGAATGACAACAACCTGAACTGTAGCTAATAGACCTTCAAACTCACTGGTAGAATGACAACAATCTGAATGTAGCTAATAGACCTTCAAACTCACTGGTAGAATGACAACAACCTGAACTGTAACTAATAGACCTTCAAACTCACTGGTAGAATGACAACAACCTGAACTGTAGCTAATAGACCTTCAAACTCACTGGTAGAATGACAACACCCTGAACTATAGCTCAGGGACTCCGTCAGGAATCCAAGGGCCCGGGACAGATTTGAACATTTAGGACCCAAACCACAGGCCAAAAAAATTAGTAAATAGTAATGATATTACTGTCCAAAAAACAGGTCATAAACGTTTCATTGTTTAATGTTTTAATTCATAGATAGTCCACATTCAAATCACTTTGTTTTCAACACAGGTAATTTATTATGTCACATCTTTTCAATTCATAACCTACTCAGTCACAATCAGCCATTACTTAACTGTTACACATATTTTGACGTTCACTTTTAGATTTGTCCTCCCATTTCCGTGCTCCCTTCAAATTCTGTAGCTCTTCCAACAAGAAATTTCTGGAAAACCTGAAAATGTTTTGAAAGTTATAGGTATTTTCTACATAGCTGAGAGGTTTGACTTATAGTCATCCAACAGACCTTGAGAAGAAAAATGTTGGGCTTACCTTGGAAAGGGATAGAATAGAGCAGAGGCATCTTCATTCAAGTCAATATTGACATAGTGGGTGGACTATATGTAGAGGTAAAGCCAAGTAGAAATACTGTATTGTTGAATAAACTCAACTGAAAAATAAAAAAATAATTCCCTTGCCTTCTATATTAGCAAAATCTTCAACATACCTTTAGAAATGGTTGCATTTCAATACCCGACAGCAGCCAATTTACCTGCAACCAGAGAACCAACACCAGAGTTTGGTTTTAGAACAGTCTCCTTGTCAGCAGTTTTAATCTCAAAATATATGTGATAGCAGCATGAGAGCATCTCCTACAATACCCTACTAAGTGAACTTGTGTGAAAGATGAAATTTGAGGAGCAAAATTAACTGACGTTTCTACCGATTAGTATTGGAGATAATGTTTATCCAAGTTTGCACTGTGTTGTGGCGTCAACAAAATTGCAAATCTACTTCCAATTAAAATTTTCATTGGCTTTGAAAACTGTCAGAAATAAACAACACAATGGCTAAAGAGGAGAAATGTGTGTTATGGGAACATTCAGCTCATTGGCCAAACTCACCACAGT
Source organism: Esox masquinongy (assembly GCA_016801175.1). NCBI lineage: Eukaryota > Metazoa > Chordata > Actinopteri > Esociformes > Esocidae > Esox > Esox masquinongy. Next base: position 9,560 of record JACXGI010015396.1, read on the forward strand.
AGTCGCATGACCAAACTCACCACAGTAGTCACATGACCAAACTCACCACAGTGGTCGCATGACCAAACTCACCACAGTAGTCGCATGACCAAACTCAACACAGTAGTCGCATGACCAAACTCACCATAGTAGTCGCATGGCCACACTCACCACAGTAGTCGCATGACCAAACTCACCACAGTAGTCACATGACCTTGCTTGTCCCCTTAAGTGTAACAATCCAGTCTAAATGTTCCCAACCTGATTACATTCAATTTCTGTAGATGCTGGAAAGAGAATACGTTTATGATAGATGATGTCCATGGTTGGTCTATGGTAGAGGTCTATGGTAGATCAGGTCTATGATAGATGATGTCCATGGTTGGTCTATGGTAGAGGTCTATGGTAGATCAGGTCTATGATAGATGATGTCCATGGTTGGTCTATGGTAGAGGTCTATGGTAGATCAGGTCTATGATAGATGATGCCCATGGTAGGTCTATGGTAGAGGTCTATGGTAGATCAGGTCTATGATAGATGATGCCCATGGTAGGTCTATGGTAGAGGTCTATGGTAGATCAGGTCTATGATAGATGATGCCCATGGTAGGTCTATGGTAGAGGTCTATGGTAGATCAGGTCTATGATAGATGATGTCCATGGTAGGTCTATGGTAGAGGTCTATGGTAGATCAGATCCATTACAGATGATGTCCATGGTAGGTCTATTATAGAGAGGCTGTAAAGAGATCCATGGAATGAAACCAAAATAATGGAAATGCCATGGAAAGGTGTGGGGAGGACCTGCTTTGGGAATATATCCATAATCTATTGTTTTTATGTCCATTTGACTCTACGCTAAGGTAAACATCTTGGATGTCCACCCCAATACATGTCATTGTCACCAATCAACTCCATTACATGTAAAAACGCCTTTGACCTCCACCACAGAATTCTGAATGTTAGCTATGCTACCAGCTTACTTAAATAGGAGTTAGCATGTAGCTGTAACTCCTGAATCTGACAAGAAACGTTTTACTGTAAATATTATGCAGTGAATACAGTCAACACAATCCAAAAGAAAACTTTAGTAGCCACATTGTGGCCCTGTCAAAAATCATGACGTGTTTTACGAATATTCATTCTATTAGATCAGATTTTTTTGACTCTGGGTCAATGATGCCAACTTTCTTTCACCCCCCAATGTCTGCTTTCCACTGATCTCTTTATCACATCTCTGGTGCAACAGCAAGCCTGAATCATGCTGACTGGTGAATCCCTCACCAACAGGAGAGAAAAGAAGAAAAGATGTCTGTCGCTCTGAGAAACTGTACTCACATTGATTTAGCTGTCTGAATAAAGGATGAAGCGAGGGAAATGGGGAAAGGGAGAAAGAGAAAGAGAGAGGTTGAGATAGAGAGAGAAAGGGAGGGTGATACCATTGACATCTTGTAATTTCTAGTAAATGCTTGAGATCTTATCCTATCTTCCCCTCCCCATCAAAAGCCGAAAACTTTCTGTCATCTCATAGTTCACAACTTTCTCAACTTTAAACCAATAACTCCAAAATGCAACTAAGATGCAGGGAGGGGAGTTAGAGACACTATGGGGGGAGAACACGCACCAAACTGCCATCAGTCTCAGTGTCAAGTATCGACCCAGAGCTTCTGGCACTCCTCTGGTCCAGACAGAGCTGTGGGCTGAGAAGGCAATATGCTTACTGATGGAGAATTATTCCTACCATTGGTGTATGTTGCACTGTGTGTGTGTGTGTGTGTGTGTGTGTGTGTGTGTGTGTGTGTGAGTGTGGATACTGAACCCATCAATAACATTCACTAAAACCCACTAACCAGAGGCCATAATTATAAAGAGAGAACTGGAGGGAACATTGGCAGATAATCTGTGGAGAGAACTGGAGAGAACCTCTGTAGAGAATCTATGGAAAGAACTGGGAAGAACCTCTGGAGAGAATCTCTGGAGAAAACTGGAGAGAACCTCAAGAGAGAACCCCCGAGAGAACCTCTGGAGAGGATTGAAGAGAACCTCTAAAGAGAACTTGAGATAACCTTTGGAGAGACTTGGAGAGAACCTCTGGAGAGGTTTGTAGCTGTAACTGTCTGAAACTGTGACTGTGTTCAACTGTAACTGTCTGAAGGCGTAACTATATGTTAACTGTAACTGTCTGAATCTGTGACTGTGTTAAACTGTAACTGTCTGAAAGTATAACTGTCTCTAACTCTTACTGTCGGAAACTGTAACTGTAACTGTCTGAAAGTGTAACTGTATCTAACTCTTACTGTCGGAAACTGTAACTGTCTGAAAGTGTAACTGTATCTAACACTTACTATCGGAAACTGTAACTGTAACTGTCTGAAAGTGTAGCTGTATATAACTCTAACTGTCGAAAATTAACTGTAACTGTCTGAAAGTATTATTATATGTATTTGTCTGAAAGAGTAACTGTTTGTTAGTGTCTGTAGGTTTTTCTACCTGTTTGTTAGTGTTTGGGGGTTTCTCTACCTGTTTGTTAGTGTGTGTAAGTTTCTCTACCTGTCTTTTAGTGTCTGTAGGTTTCTCTACCTGTCTGTTAGTGTCTGTAGGTTTCTCTACTTGTCTGTTAGTGTCTGTAGGTTTCTCTTTCTGTCTGTTTGTGTCTGTAGGTTTCTCTACCTTTCTTAAACTCCTGTTTTATTTGCCATGGGATGAAATGGGCTAAATGGGTCCTTTCCAGTATGTAGAAAATATGCATTAACTTCTAAATAATTTATCAAAACTCTCAAATTAAAGCTGACAGTCAGCACTGCAATCCCAAAGCTGTTGTATCATGTGATGGAATAAAAAAAGCCCAAAATAGGTTTCATTATCCAAATATTTTTGGAGTTCAATGTATATTTCTCTTTCTCACTTTACCTCTCTCTGTCTCTCACTCACTCTCTGTCTCTCTCTTCTGACACACATCCAAAAAGGTAGTCATTGCTATGCAGTATTTTTGTGTTCATGCAAATCCTAAGATCTCCACGTCTGCCATAATAGAGTGAAAAATGTATGCGGTTGATTACGGTCTCCCTTGAAGCTCAGACATATGAATACCTCCCTCCCCACTGCCAGTCCTGAATGCCTCCCTCCCCACTACCAGTCCTGAATGCCTCCCTCCCCACTACCAGTCCTGAATGCCTCCCTCCCCACTACCAGTCCTGAATGCCTCCCTCCCCACTGCCTCTCAGAGCTGTAGACAGACAACAGGAGGCGCATCCTGTATTCTGTGCATGTTATCCTCACGCTGCTCCAGCCACAGTATCAATTTGACCAGATGAACTGTTGCTCGACCTCCTCTCCAAATACTCCCACTTCTCCTCTCTTCTCCTCTTCTGTTCTTCTACTCCTCTCTACTCCACTCATTCCTTCCCTACGGCTCTCTACACCCCTCTCCTCTTTGTTCCTCCCTGCCTTCTCTCTGTCCTTTTACCTTCTCCTCTTTAATTCCTCTTCTCTCCTCCTAGCTACTCCCTTCTACACTCCACCTCTTCATCCTCCTTTCCATCCCCATCCCTCCTCTTATCTGTTCCTTTCCACCCTCCTCTCCTCTCTCCTCCTCTCTGCTCCTCTCTACTCCTCTCTGTTGTGGCGGTGTCAGACAAGGTCAGGGTGTCTGGAGAGGCAGGGGTCGTAGCTGGCTAGCATTTCGTTTCCTATAAAATTAACTTAATAGTGTCAGAAGTAGTGCACTACATAGGGCATAGCGTGCACTTTGGCAGTCTGCCTGGGTTAGGACAGGGCTTGAGGTTTAATAGGCGATTGGGAGAGTAGAGGGCACGTTATGAGGAAGAGGGGTGAGTGTCCACAGCAAACATAATAAATTGAGCTCTAAGGGGCTAATTGGGTTCAAGGAAATAATTTGAGGGGCCATTACCTACATGTCACATGTAATCAGATCAGTCCACTTCATTCAGTGTGTATATTATATCCGATCCGTCCTCCACACTCGGGGGCTGTGGATGTTATTATACCGCAAGGGGATGATGTTTGTGTGTGGATATAATTACTCTGACCCATGACGGAGAGCAGTGGCGTGATCATGTCTGTGTTATGTGGTCCATGAGCTCTGGCATCTGACAACATTGTCTATATCTTATGTGTGAAATCGTGTTCCATCAGAGAGTAATTAAACCAAGAATGTTGTTAATGAAAAGGATCAACAATTGCATCTCCAATATATATTGTACAATAAAGATAATGATTATCCTGCTGTCTGACCGATCAATTAATTAAAACCACTAGACCCTCTCCCACACCTTTATTTATCCTGGTAAAATAATAAGCAAGCGATCAATAAATCACTCACTGTGGTACATACATAGAGATGGACGAGGTGCTTAACATATAGGGGTTTCCCATATGAGGTGGTACATACAGATAGATGGATAAGGTGCTTAACATATAGGGGTTTCCCATATGAGGTTATACAGTACAAGTGGAATAAGATGTTCCGTGGGTGCAGTGACCAGGTAGCAGCTCAGACAGTTTGTTTTTAAGGACTGATGAAAGTGTCACGGTTGAGAGTCCTCATGGTTCTACACAAACATACAGTTTGTTGTTACTTCAAGGTGCTCTGAAGTACAGATCCACAAAGGAGTCAGAGATGGGCAACAGAGGGAGAGTCAAGGAACCAAAATGTGTCTGGGATCGATTTTATCAACAGGTTTGAGAGCCGGGTTGGAAATAGATCTCAAGACAAACTTTAATGTGGCTGGTCAATGGCGAAGTGAATCTGTCCCTGAAGAGAACATTTTTTTCTGATGAGCAACCACTCATGTCTGTGATGAAGCAGAGATAGACTGTCCTCTTTACTGGGGGATGTGGCGGTCATGCTGAAGGGTGGGAGTTGTTTTTGATTGCCTTCCAGATTGCCCAAACGCCTCATCCGTAATTCATCCCAAAGGGGGCGAATATCCTCTTGAGGCCCTGAAAAGGATCATCCTCCGTCTCTGTGAACGATGTTCATTTCAAATTCAGTCGCTGAGAAACAGACTGTGGCCGGCCAACTGACACTCATCTACCCTACAGAAGTGATTATTTGTCGAGCTCTGATCCATAGGAAGATTTTGTACTGTGTATATTGCTGAACGTTTTTTAGTTACCTAAGTGGTGGTCCACTAAAGAGATGTTTAACAACAAGCCATTTACTGGTGCCACCTTTAGGTCTGGCTAATTAATCCGTTTGAACACAAGCTTGCAGTATTGATACTTTTTGTGCCAACAGTTTTACTTTGCACATTGAAATGCTGAACAATCCTATTTGCTATTTGCTATTGCTTTTAACTCAAATGGGAGCTCTTGCCACAGCGGATATAAGTGACAACTTTTACTGGTGTGGATTTTCAATAATGTATGTTCAAACCATAGATTGTTTATGTTCTTATATTCGGAAAGCACTGCCTTGTCTTTATTGAACTGATGTACATTCTGTGCTGTTTATAAAGGTGGATGGGGCCATGAAGTTGTTAGTAGATGTCAACTCTTCAGGATAACATATCTTCTCATTATTCCGATGCGAGAATGTGTGCACTATGTTCAGTTTATGACTGAACAGACAGGTTGGTGTAGTGTTAAAGGAATAGCTCACCCAAATAACAAAGTGGCGCAACCCATTGTTGGGACATATCCAATACCGGGACTGGGACCTGTATTTGCATTTGTGGTGCATCATAACCAAATTGTCCATAAGTATCTGACACTGATTGTGAGGCTCCAAAAAAGCCCTGACATGATTTAAACATGATGCTTGAATTTGGGTGAACTGTCTCTTTATGTCCAGCCAAACACATTTATTTACATTTTTACTGTTTATATATTTGTTAATATACAAGCCAACATAAACACTAGCAGTCTGATTGTTAAATGCTGGCCACTATCTCCTCAGGGAGCAAGTTGATTCAGTATCTTAGAAAAGGATTGCAGAAAGGCCACAAGAAAATGTTTGCCTTTCAAGAAAAAGAATGGCATTACTATTCCTGATCTCAGCTGCTTTACAAACATAATTGTTTTAACGTGGTTGATGGTCAAACCAAAATGAACTATAAATTGATTTATAGGAGCACTTCAACTTTTTCATCCTGAGTTATTTTTATTTTCATTCTAGAGTTAGCTGCAAATGTCTTTGATCATGACAGGTTGCGAAATACAGATTGTGGTGGAAAAAACTATAGGAGTGTTGCCATTTGTCCCCTTTCAGATATTCATTTTTTTAAATATATATATATATATATATTCCACCTATATGTTAAGCACCTCATCCATTCAATTTCTTTTACAGACAGTAATGTTTTATTTAGAATTTTATAATTATGAATTAATATTATATACTACGTTGGTGCCCATCCACCTCAAAAGATAATGTTGTCCCAAATAATATTTTATTTTATTTTAGAACAAATTATACCATGCAAGCACACACCTGTCAACATGGAAGGGCCATGCTGAAGCAGGACATTAGAGGCTTTCTGAATCACCGGGACTCAGGGTCAGACTAAAGGTAAGGGGTAAGCGAATACCGTCAAGGTCTTTTTTCATGGGTTCAGGTGACGGTTGGGCTCATTAAGGCATGTATGACCGTCCTGATGGACATGGATGCTCTGAGTTCTTCTTCATCCTGGAGGGGAATGCAGACCTCCCGTCCACGCCGGCCTTCTGGGACTCTGGCCTTGGATCGGCGATTAGGGAGCTAACTACGGATTTCGACACAGGCCTCCACGTTGACGACAACACTGATCCGCAGTGGGCTGAGGAGATTCTGCAGGGGCTCTTTAAGCTCCAGCCGGTGTAGAGTGCTGAGCTGGACTGAGCTCTTTCCTTTTTCACCAACTAACCCCAGTGGTAGCCCCATCAAGGCCCTGTGCTGGGGGTCGACCCAGGCTTCTATAAACGTTTTTAGGTTCTATTCCTGGAGGTCTTTCAGCCCTCCCTCCAGCCAGCAGGCGGTTACAGTATGTCACCACTGCTGAAGATTGTGTATGTCGCCATGCATTTTCCTGTCGCCATGCTTTTATCGTAATTGAACCACTTTATTTTAAGTGAAGACTTTACTGACGACCACACTGTGCAAAACACATGAAGTCTAAATCCTCAACAACTGCAGTGTTTTTTTTCATTGAACTGGATGCCCAGTAAATAGAGTTGTACTGATAAATCCCTCTGACTGCTGTTCTCCCTTCGTTCCAACATGGTTTTAAAGTCCATTTTCATACTTTTCCAGCTCTCCCAAAATAAACTGCAGCCCTGAATAACAGAGGCAACATGAGCAACATCAATGTCTTTAGCAAAGTTGCGCCACTGTTTCATGGCACAATAACAGTTAAAGTCAATAAGATTGTAATTTCAAATCATTTGTAACAATTTTGATGGGACATCTGCGGACTACAGATCCTTAACTCCATTCCAAATGTTAAACAAAGCGTGGTGCCTCCATCTTAGACTGATACCTTTGATGACTTGCAGGAAAATTGTAAACCATTAGGGGAAATGAAGAGCAACTAATAACACTGACCTTCTCAACACCTGTGATGTAGATCACTCCAAGGTCCAGGGCTGAAAGAACAGCACTGCCACCCTGCTACTGCTCTTCCCAGTCCATAACCCTCACTGGCTCATTACCACCCTCACTGCGTCTCACCAAGCCAACTGACCTCAGACACCGCAGCCATCCGAATCCCAATTAACGTTCAAAGAGCGCACTCCTAAAGCCTCCATGAAATGGTGTGAGAGGGAGGAAAGTAAGGACACCGACAGAGTTTAAGCTTTTCCTGTATGTAGTAATGAGATGGATATTCAACCTCTGACTTATTTCATCCATGTCTACTGGTGTCGATGTGTTTAACTGTCTTGATGAATCCTCTTTATGTCAGGAAAATGAACAGTCAATGTCAACCTGTTTACCAAACCAATCCAATGTCAACCTGTTTACCAAACCAATCCA
>JACXGI010015397.1:0-17493 GCA_016801175.1 Esox masquinongy
TATATATATATATATATATATATATATATATATATATATATATATATATATATATATATATATATATATATATATATATATATATATATATATATATATATATATATATATATATATAAAGTTAAATCATAAATTCTCCTTACTTTGTCAAAACTTTATTTTTGTAATTGCTACCTTGTGATACATTAAATACTATTTGAGAAAGTTATATCTATTGACTTTAAGTTTGAAAAAAACATCTCTTTATCCTAAACTCATTTTTCACCATCTCATTAATTTCGATGTTACTAAACTCTGGAAATGTATGTGAACTGAACCATCAAAAGATGGATATATCCATATACAAGGATCTGGAAGGGGAGTGTTGGAATGAATCAAACCACAGAAAAAAAATAGTTCGAATTTAAACTCTAATATATTCAATGATTAGTTGATATAATTTGTTCATTACATGTATGTTAAAGTCATTTACTGAATGTTTAAAAATGTATACAGTAAATTACTGTTTGTTTTTGTCCTCTGGCTAGACTCAAAAAAGTGTTTAAAATTGTATTTTAGTGGTATTATTGCCACTAACTATATATTGGAATGTCTCAGTGTTAAAATATATATATATATATATATATATATATATAATTAAAAGGATATTTGTTATATATTGTTTATGGAGTTAGATCAAAACAAAACATGGTTGGAAAATTAGCTAATGGAAAAGTGTAAAATGAATAAGCATTGCCTACCCAATCGACCAACATTTTAATCTGTGTTACTTATTTCTTTGTGTCAAATAATCTGGACAGGGACTACCTAATACAATATGACGTGTTGATATATTAAACATTCATTGTTTATGTACATGTTTTTGTTTTATTTTTTTATTTTTTTTTCATTCACACTATACCATCTAGTCTAAACCTCATAATACCTATACTATCTCACATTTAGAGTAATAAGAATATTACCTTATGTTTCATATTGATCCAAAAGGAATTGACATGAACAGTTAATTTGTATATGGGAAACTGCATTTTCAATATTATATGTAAATAAAGGCATACATTTGTGTAATTCTTATTCATTTTTAAAAATAATGCAGAAATATTGAAAATATTTCAAATATTGAAATATATGAAAACACAGTTGAAAGAGAAACAGGTTCCACCCTTCTTTCGGCATCATCCTGGGCTCAAACCAAGGATCCCCTCACAACATTGACAATAGTCACCAAAAATCATGTGCCCTTGCAAAGCAAGGTAAACAACTACTTTAGGGTTTCATTTTGAGTTATGTCACTGGATTAAATGCTATCAGTGCGCATAGCTAACTGACAGGCCATCTCACACCGCTTACACAAACAATTATGAAGTTCATTCAGAAAAGTAATTGAGCAGTCTGTTTGCAAAATTCCTGCTCTCTGAAAGACCTGTAATTATTACATATGCATATATCATTAGCATATGCATATATGTTTGGACAGATTGGTCATCAACTGCTGTGTTTGATTACTCCAATACTGTATATCACAGAATACCTGTCTGTGCACATTTAGGGACATAAGGAATGGAATATTTGTTTTGAAGGGATGGTTGACAACAGGCATGTCGATGTTTTTGTATCAAACGACTTTTGTGAGGAAAGCTCTGTTTGTTTGCCATGGTAATACACTTTATTGCACAATATATTACAACAAAATACACCAGTGAAACCCTTGTTTTGGTCTGTAAGTCTTTCCAAGAAGACACCAGCAGAGGGTGCTAGCAACACACACAGCCATGTCCTCTGAACTGTGACTTTGCATATTTTCTACAACTTTTCTTTTTTTAGCAACAGTCTGAACTCCCTTTCTGTTTTGTCCTCTTTCCTGCCTGACCTGGATACTGTGACCCAGCTCTGTGGATGTGTTTGTGCTCACTCAAGATCAGAAATGTGGACCCTTTTGGGTCCCATGAACATGGTTTGAGAACCGCTGTATAATGTCCACAATGTCACATTTTCTACAACCCCATTGAAAGGTAAGTTCAGAACAAATCTGTTAACTTGAAGCAGTTAGTAGAAAATGCCAAAGACATTAGGGAGCAGCAGATCGAAAAAATGTAATGCTCAAACACACACAGACGAAAGTTATATATTAAAAAGTATTGGTTAGGAGATGATCTGTCCTATGAATGTGTCGGTCCTGGTTTAACTTGTTTAATGGCTGTTCTGAATTAAAGTGCACTGAAATGATCCAGGATTAATTTGTGCATGATGGTACTGGATCAACTTGTAGACCGAATCAATCGTGGATTGTTTTGTGCATGATGGTCCTGGATCAACTTGTAGACCGAATCAATCGTGGATTGTTTTGTGCATGATGGTCCTGGATCAACTTGTAGACCGAATCAATCGTGGATTGTTTTGTGCATGATGGTCCTGGATCAACTTGTAGACCGAATCAATCGTGGATTGTTTTGTGCATGATGGTCCTGGATCAACTTGTAGACCGAATCAATTGTGGATTGTTTTATGCATGATGGTACTGGAACAACTTGTAGACCGAATCAATCGTGGATTGTTTTATGCATGATAGACACAGACTGAATTGTGCAATGAATAAATCCTGGATTGTTTTGTGCTGTGGTGGTCCCGGATTGACTTCTGTACTGTGTCTGTCCTCGATCACTGAGCTATTGCACCAAATCATGCAAATGATGATGTATCAGAGCTGTTTGCTGTCTGATTGGTTGATGGTCCTTAGAGAAGTTCCAGGAATGTGCCATGACTAACACTTAGAAAACATATTCCTCTACTTTATCTGGATGGTGCAGGTCTGGACAGATCTGACTTTGATTGGCCCACTGGTGTGGCACAAATTGTAGGGTGAGGAGTAGACTAGACGAGTAGAAACATATAGCGCAGGATAAAGAGGGATAAAGAAAGCCCCTCCCCCTACAGGTGGTGAAAGTGAAGAATTCCCGGGGAGGGAAGGAAGGAAGTGAGGGCCCAGGTGTACCAGTACCATCTCCCCTTTTAGTCACAGTGGCTTCCAGATAAAACTGAATTTTGGGAAAGTCCGCAAAAGCAGGCGATCCTGAAAGAACGGAAGTCAGAGAACTAGCTGTCATCTAGTTCTATTCAGCATTTTTGTATTTACTGTCAATACATGGAATTGAATCCATTACCATTAATTCATCTCTTCACAGAATATCTTAACTGAGTAATGATGAATATCCAACCAGATTTTGAACGTTTAATAAGATCTTATAACCATCAATATTCAAGTAAGGCAGTCAATGCCTTGGTTACATAATAGTACACATCCATTATAATGGGGGGTTGTAACTGTGTTCACATTCAACCAATCACACACCAATTTAGTTACAAAGGTAATTTACTGCCACCTGACACCAACTGAAGTGACTCCAATTACCCTAAATCAGGTCCTTGAAGGCTCTTTAGTTGCATACTGCAGATACAGTACATCCTTTTGTCTATAAAGAGCAAAGAAAATGCTCTTTTGGATCTTATTGTTGAGAAGTACACATGAGGAGAAGGATATAAAATAATTTTAAAGGCATGACGTATATCATGAAAGACTGTGAAAACCATCATATAGAAGTAGACGCGAGATGGCACCACAAGGACATTGCAAAGTTTATGACGTCTCTCAGAAATTGACGACAGGGCAAGGAGAAAGCTCATTAGGGAGGCCAAAAGGCCAACATCAACCTTGGGCACTCCCTGCACAATACAACTATTGTGCATATTCCCCGCAAGTTTAGGGTGGCAAGATGGAAGCAAGATGGAAAAAGCCTTTAAAAATGGTCCAGTCAGAGCCCGAACCTCAAACCTATAGAAAACCTGTGAACTGACGTAAAGAGGGCTGTGCAAAGGAGATCCCCTTACAGTTTAACTGAGCTTGAACTCTTCTGCAAATAGCAAAATCCAGGCGTGCTAGGTTGATTGAGACCTTGTAAAGCCTAGGAGTACCAGTATTTCTCTAAGGCTGAGGAAGATATTAAGCTTTTTTGCAACAGGAGTATTTTTCTCTCCAACTGAAATGAAACCACCAAGATTGAAGATCATTGAAAAACCCAATGCCAGGATTCATTGGCGCCAAAAATACCCATCTTGATCATCCTTTTATAAATTAAAAAAAAAATGTGGTTACATTTTCCATGTCAATAAATGATTTTACTTTTAAAATGACTTTACTTTTAATTTCATTAAAAGAAAGAGATTCGTTATAACATGAATCATTATCAACAAAATTATTTTTAGGAATTTGTCATCTATCAGAAAAGTGGATATGGACCAGAAATTGACCAGCTGTTATTTTAGGTTTTCAGTTGGGGCAAGACATAAGCCACCACACACAACTTCTCCTCCTACCTTCTCCTCTCCCTCCTCTCCCTCTGTCTATCCTCTTGTTGTTTAACTAGGGAGGAGATGAAGAGGGAGGAGATACCCGTCTGGAGGAAGAACAATGGTCGGCGTGCAGAAACTGAAAGTTCAAATGTGGGTTATCTTAACAAGGCCATACACTGTTAGATTTGTGCAATTCACCTTAAGGGGTCAATATTAGTACAAATTCTACACTGGTTATTATATTGTACCTGGATATAAAAGGGCAGGGTACAGATCAAAAGCTTGCAATAATCATACATAGCCAATAAGTAAGGAAAAGATAAACAAGATAAAATCTTTACCATTGCAGAGATGTAATCTGATATTACAGCCAGCACAATAAAACCCATATGATGTTTCGCCATTAGGCTGCCCTGCTGACCTGCGCAGTGAAAAACAATGCTCTACTGTCCCAACACACAGTGGGGAGGAGGGCGGGGGCTGGCATCCTTTCTGATGGATTGCAGTCATTTGAAGGTGAGCCACTACAGCACTGTAAGCATGCTACTGTGTAACACTTGAATGCCCTAAAATCATACTTTTAGTGACCATTTACCCTTTTCGTTCATTTTGACCTATAGGGAAGAGGGACTGGCTATCCTCATGGTCAGTGCTCAGTCATGACTGGGTTTGATGTGGACACTGCAGTTGTTGGAGTTGGTTTGTGTGTGTGTGTGTGTGTGTGTGTGTGTGTGTGTGTGTGTGTGAAGGAAGATTATGTCATACCATTTACCCTGAGTGTGCACTCTTTTAGTCTCTTCTGCCTTACTTTCAACACTCCAAGTTTTCCTTCATCTTTCAACTCTACCTTCTGACTAACCAATCATTCCCCTCCTAGCTTTAGCAGTATATGTAACATAACATGAGTTACCCAACTACTCTCCGGGACGATTTTATTACATGCCCACACACGTTGAAAGCAAAGGCGGCCTTTCATTCTCAGGGAGTAGTAAGTATTTGAAGTGAACTGGATCCTCAAACAATCAGCTGACTAGCAGAGCTGTCACAGAAGAGTCTAACAGTCTTTCTGAAACTCTAAGATCCCCGCTGTGATAACCCTGACTCAGGTTCTGTCCTTTCCACGTAGGCAACACACCGCATCTCACAGCCACAGACCACCAACACGTCCAAAATAAACCAACCATTCAATGGCCTACGACTGCCAAGGGGAGTTATTCCGTCCGCCACCTATGATTTGCATGGGGCCTGACTTGTCATTGTCCACCGTCAGAGCAGTCTCTGTTTAACAGCCCTGTGCACAAACGCTTTGGGACTGTGTTTTTAGCGGAGCATTCACCCGTTCACACGTGGATGACTGTCTGCAGAAACATGGGTGTCTGTCCTTACGTGCGCGTCTGCATAAGATATATTCCTGCACGTGCGTGCATGCATGGGTGCATGCACAACACAGAGACACGTGACAGCGCAGCACAGCAAGTTCAAGCTGGGCCCTAAGTGAGCGGCTGCTGGTTGGCGCCACTCTCAGCCCACTTCCTTGCAGCTCTGCAATCCGTCAGACAGGGTGCTGAGAGCTGCTCTCTTTACTCTCAGTCTTCCCCCATCGCTCACACACACACACACACACACAAACACATTTACACACTCCACAGCTTTCCCCATTGATCCTGACTAATTGAAGCCTTGGGCTGGGCCTTCTGGAAAGGACCATAACTACGCCAGACTAGATGCAGCAGCACCAGGCAAACAGGCAGACATCAAGACAGAGACTGACAGACAGACAGGCAGGCAGATAAACAGGCAGGCACAAATGCATGACACAAATGGACCACTCTAAAATGAAGACACGGCGGAAGGAAGGCAGAGGAAGTGCCTCCAGAAATACACAGAAGGCAGCCTGATTGCCTTTACGTGCAAGGGGTGGACAAAATCACAGAAACATCTAGCAATATAAAGAGTGGGGTCACCTTTTGCCTTCAGAAAAGCTCCAATCATTCTTGGAATGCTGTCATAAAAGTAATGAACTGGGTTTAGTGGGTTATTGCAAAATAATTCAAGGAGAAAAGCCTCCAGTTCTTTTTAGGACGAAAAAGGTGGAACTCTACTTTGCACTTTGTGCTCCAGGACTTTCCATAAAGGTTTAATGATGTTCAGATCTAATGATTGGGGAGGCCATGGAAGAAATTTGACATCATTCTGGTGTTCATAAAACCAATGCTGAATTTGTTTAGCAGTGTGTATGGGGGCATTATCATCCTGGAATACAAGAACATCATGAGGGAACAGTGTTTGTACCATAGGATGCATCTGGTTCTGTAAAATCCTGCAAAAAGTTTATCCCCGTAGGTCAGCTTCAAATTCTATTGTTCCTCTTTGCCCTAGCAATTTGGCCAAACTTGGCATATGCTGTCATGTTTTTTGAGGCTGTTCTCCTCTACACATTGAATCATTTTGCATGTTTTTGGGCACATGTATTTTGGCCACTTTGGAATTCTGTAAGTTGCCTCACATTGCATAGAAAATTCAAATATCAAAGTATTCCTCGTCAGCCATCTTTTATGGCTGACATGTTTATTGCTAATTGGCAATCAACTTAATGTGACTTCTGCAGCTGTGTTTGTAACTGTGATTTATTTACTTCAAAGTAACAGTCCTTTTCCATGTGGTGTTTCCTTTATTATGTTCACCCCTGTTACCCTGTATGTTGTTTGTCTGTTTGCTTCGCGGTCTGTGGACTGGGCTGTTGCTGCTAGATTCAATGTTGTAACTCATATATACAGTAGAAACATTGGTGGGCCAAGTTAAAATACAATTTGCAATGAAATACAGTGAAATTACAACATATAATAATGTAGGACTATAATAATGTAGGGAAAAGCTATAGTAACAATTGTTTTTAATCTGGTTCTACATTTTTGTAGAGTCACAAAGTACAGACAGTTCTGGGAGTTAGGAAGGGTATGGGGTGTTCTGTTAAGGTGAGAATGTGAAAAGCACTCAGACAGTCCATTTATCCTCTGAGTGTGAGAAGCACGAGACCGGGGAGGGGGAACAATAACAGAGACTTTACCAGACAAGACACGTGATCCATACAGTCTCCTTCCTGCAGGACACCCACCACACCCCTCCCCACACACATACTACCCCTTCCTGGGTAAACTCAGCCACGTTCGGCTCAGTTGACCTCCAGCTGATTAAACTATGTGCTTTCCTCTGAGAGCTTTGGCGTGCCTTGTGGATTCCTGGGCTTCTTTCTCTGTCTCTGCAGTAACGCCACCCAGCACACCACCACACACCAAACAAGACCGCACACATTGTAGCTTCAGACAATCAGCGTCAAGCAGCATTCGAATAGTCACTGTTTGAATAAAGATTTGATTATGGAAATTGTACGCCTACGAATGACAGTGATATTGGCGATGAGGATGAGGACGATGATGACAACGACGATGGATGACTTGACAGCCGTATGCTAGTCCTCAGGTCTATAGCTCCGACACCCACCCTCCAGCAGGCCTACTGTTTAACTGTTACAGTAGCTAGTAGGCTGGTGATACCAGGAGAAAATAGTAGGAATTGTCCTAAAGGCCTACCTGTGCTCTACAATACCACAGGAGGAATTGTCCAAATCATTTTAAAATGGCGTAGAATTGCCTTGGATTAGGATTTGGCAGGCTGTTGTGGTTGGCCAACATTGCTTCTGACACTGGGGTTTTGTTAAATACATGCACAGTTATATCCTGTGTGTGAAAGTACGTTCTTCACACTCTGTCTTTATTGAGTGGCTGCTCTGTGGGGCTACATTCCTCCTGCATGCCTCCAACAATATCTCTCCGTGCCCAATGCTCTCCTCTCCTTCCGCGCTATGCAGACTATGTGCAGGTGCTTGAGAGACCCTCTTGCAAAAAAAAAACACTGGCCACGGAAAGGGCTAGAAAATCTGCACACTTTTTTCAGCATATGAAACAAATGTTTGGCATTCCACTGTGCGATGCTCTGCTGTAGACCTGTCTGTAAGCTGTCAGTAGGAGACCAGGTCTTGTTCTCCATTCGACAGCTGAGAAAATGTACATGTAAAACAATTGTACACCTTTCTTTGTTCTTCTTGTAATTCTTTTGGGGGTGTTTCAAACATGTGGTAGTGGAATTTAAATTTTTCTCATCTGTTAGCTATTAAAAAAACTGAAATAAAGAATCTATAGATGGAATTATGCATAACCATGAATAACATTTAAGCCTACACTGAATTTTGTAGGGGGGAATTCCATTGACCCATAAATCAATATTTTACATTTTTTGTTATTGTTGTAAACAGCATAATAGAAACATAGATTTACGGCGCAGCTGGGGTGTTGAGAAATTATCTTAAATGAGAATCGGATTAAATACGAGTTCTGACTGCTTTGGAGCTTTTTAATAACATGGTTTGAACACATTTGCGTGCATTCAAGTCATCCATCTGACGTGCGACTGATGACTCAGCAAAAGTATCAGCTACATGCACAGGGGTACAGTAAAGGACACGTCTGAATGTGGCTAAACTTTAAGCAGAACACTATAAATAATGATAAGCTGTCACAACTGGAAAACGATTTAACCACTAATCACCCAGGACAAACACAGCATTGTGGAATATGCAGGCAAGCTATTCACCCCTGCCCTCTTCCCAGCCAGCAGCTCACCATGAGCAGGGCCGTGACCAGGGACATCAAAGCAATAAAATCCCACCGATGTGCGAGTTGATTTCCAGCTCTCCGCAGCACAAATAACTGCCACAGTCACCCTTTCAACCCGCCTAGAGTAGTTTGCGTGCGCCCCGTTCGGCCACCCATGCACGCTAAAATCCGAAGGAGATCCACGGTCCGATGGCGCTCTAGCCTGAGGTGGCTTGGCACAGCAGACGGAGAGATGGTCGCATTAACAGGACTCTCAGGTTTGGCGCATGTACGTCAACAACGCCAGCACAGGCAACACAGCGTGTAACATTTGTTGCTCCTCAGATGAAAAACAAAGGCAGCAAAAGAAAAGGAAGACATCTTACAGAAGTGTAGGACATAGCACATAACTTCTATGAAGGCTGTTGTTGGAAAAGTGTCACTTTGGAATCGCCAACGGCAAATTCACAGTATTGCAGGGTAGAGTTGAACCAACAATGCACGGTGTTTTCTGACGCATTTAGCAGAAGCTAAAGCCAAACAGGGCACCTAGAACCTGAGCCAAGTCTCAGTGAACGGCTCTGTTCAAAGAGCTTCAAGAAGGACAATAGTGTCCATAATTGAGCTTGGAAAGGGAACAGTTGCCTTTTTTTTCTGACTCAAATGCCAGCCACTTACAGGCGTATTGCTTTCTCATAGAGAATTCCCTATCCAGCTGAATAGTAGCAATGACATTTAGGGGCAAGCCCTTTGCCAACAGATTGGATCTGTCAGAGGGCAAACACATAGTTTCCAACCTTCCAGCCATGTATTTCAAACCTGCCTTTGCTCCAGGGACAGTTTATTCTGGCACAACGGCAGCTTCACGGATCCCTGCCCGGCAGGTGAATGATATCTGCAAACGACAGTTTCTTGAGCCAACTTGGGAGGCACTCCTCATTGATAGGCCCTCCAGGGGTGCCCTGCCCAGCATTCGCATGATATCAAGAAATACAGTGGACAATGCAAATGTCATCTCACTTCCTTGCAAAACAAGGAAGCGTCCCGGAGACCATAAAGGGGTGTGGCCTCTAAACCGAACAGTGGGACACTTACCTGGACAGCAGATTAGCACCCATGTTTCATTATCCAGGGAGATACATTATGACATTGCTCCATAGTTAAATGAAATGTGCCAAATTCAACAGTGCAAGGGCTTGGGTGTCCACTTGCTTGTTTATATACATACACCGCCACTGTCTGGTTATCGGTGCTCACCAGCTTGTGTTGGTCCAACAGGCTCAGGCAAAAATACTTTAGCCATAAGAACAGCTAGGCCCTTCAAGTATAATGAATATGTTTTGGGTTAGCAACGCTTAGAACTCCCTGATATAGAACAGGCCAGGCCAAAGTCGAGGGGATGACAATGCCAACATTCAACTTTTGTAGGAACTCTCAAGAGTAAGTACGCACATGCAGAAAAAAATCATATTCATCTCAAATTCTGTGCACAAATTTGTTTACATCCTTTTATTAAGCATTTCTCCTTTGTCAATACAATCCAATTATAATCAATAATGTGACTAAACAGCATGATCATAACACAGGTGCACCTTGTGCTTGGGACAATAAAAGGCCGCTTCAAAATGATCGGTTTTGACACACAACACAATGCCACAGGTGACGTTTTGAAGAAGCAAGCAATTGGGTGTTCCAGATTTACTTCACTTTACTTCTGAAAACATGGACATTTCAGATCTTTTTGATGCAGTTCTATATATACATTGCTCAAAGAAATTAAGGGAACATATCATGACAGTATAACACCATGTCAATCAAACTTCAGGGATATCAATCTGTCCAGTTAGGAAGCATAAGCAATTGTGAATCATTGTCACCTGTTTTGGTGCAAATGAAAGTGACAACAGGGGCACTGGAGAGGCAACAGCAAGACAACCCCAAAAAGGTAATGGTTTTGCAGGTGGTGATCACAGACAATTGCTCTCTCTTTATCCTTCCTGACTGATTATTCTCTAGTTTTGCATTTTGCTAGTGTCCTTGTCACTACTGGTAAAATGAGGCGGTAACTGCAGCCCATTCAGGTTGCACAGGTAGTCCAGCTCCCCCAGGATGGCACATCCATAAGTGCCGTCTCAAGGAGGTTTGCTGTGTCGCCCAGTACAGTCGCAAGAGCATGGAGGAGATATCAGGAGATGGGCCGTTACACCAGGAGAGCTGGACAGGGCTGTAGAAGGGCAACAACCCAGCAGCAGGACCGGTATCTGCACTTTTGTGTGAGGAGGAACAGGAGGAGCCCTACAAAATGACCTCCAGCGGCCTACTGGTTTGCATGTTTCTGATCAAACTGTCTGACTCCATGAGGGTGGCATGAGGGCCCAACATCCTCTAGTGGGACCTGTGCTCACAGCCCAGCACCATGCAGCTCGATGGGCATTCCCCAGAGATCACCAAAATTGGCAGGTCCTGCCATTGGCGCTCTCTTCAAAGATAAGAGCAGGTTCACACTGAACACATGTAACAGACGTAAACGAGTCTGGAGAAGCCGTGGTGAAATGTTATGCTGCCTGCAACATCATCCAGAGCATGACCGGTTTGGCGGTGGGTCAGTGATGGTCTAGGGAGGCATATCATTGGAGGGACGCAGATCTCCACATGCTAGCCAATGGTACTCTGACTGCTGTTACGTAGCGGGATGAAATCCTCAGACCCATCATCAGACCTTACGCTGGTGCAGTGGGCCTTGGGTTCCTCCTGGTGCAGGACAATGCCCAGACTCATGTGGCCAGCGTGTGTGTAGGCAGTTCCTGGATGACGAAGGCATTGGTGCCATTGACTGGCCCTTAAGTTCCCCAGACCTGAATCCAATTGAGAACCTCTGAGACGTTATGTATCGGTGCATACGATGCTGCCAAGTAGTGCCACAGACTTTGCAGGAGCTCACTGTTGCCCTGATCCAGGTCTGGGTGAGATCCCCCAGGACACCATCCGCCATCTCATCAGGAACATGCCCAGACGTTGTCGGGTGTGCATACAGGGATGTGGGGGCCATACACATACTACATACTACTAAGTCACATTATGAGTTGCCGTGATGAAATTCACACAAGTAGGAACAGCCTGTAATTTCAACTGTTTACTTTGATTTTTGGTGTGAGTTTAAATCCAGCCCTCAATCCATTGGTGATATTGGTTTCCACTGACCATTGTTACCTAATTTTGTTCTCAACGAAATACACAATGTACAGTAAAGATTTTGAACTCTTATACAGTTAGGTCTGGAAATAATGGGACACTGACACAAGTTCTGTTATTTTGTCTTTTTACCAAAATATATTTTAGTTACAGTTAAATACTGAATATGGGCTAAAAGTTCAGTCTCTCAGCTTTAATTTAATTCCAGGTGTGGCATTCGCATCTGGAAGCCGTTGCTGTGAACCCACAACATGCGGTCAAAAGAGCTCTCAATGCAAGTGAAACAACAGGCCATCATAAGCCTGGAAAAAAAAAAAATCCATCAGAGACATAGCTGGACTTTAGGAGTGGCCAAATCAACAGTTTGTTACATTCTGAGAAAAAAAGAATGCACTGGTGAGATCTGTAACACAAAAAGGCATGGACGTCCACTGAAGGCAACAGTGGTGGATGATCATAGGATCCTTTCCATCATAAAGAAAAACCCCTTCACAACATCCAGCCAAGTGAAGAACCCTCTCCAGGAGGTAGGCATATCATTATCCAAGTATACCATAAAGAGAAGACTTCACAAGCGCAAATACAGAGGGTTAACCACAAGGTGCAAACTATTCATAAGCCTCAAGAATAGAAAGGCCAGATTAGACTTTACCAAAAAACATCTAAAAAGGCCAGCCCAGTTCTGGAACAGCATTTTTTGGAGAGATGAAACTAAGATCAACCTGTACCAGAATGATGGGAAGAAAAAAGTATGGAGAAGGCTTGGAACGGCTCATGATTCGCATACCACATCATCTGTAAAACACGGTGGAGGCAGTGATGGCATGGGCACTAGTGTTTATTGATGATGTGACAGAAGACAGAAGCAGTCAGATGACTGTGTATAGGGATATATTGTCTGCTCAAAATCAGTCAAATTTAGTGAAGGTGATTGGACAGCGCTTCACTTTACAGATGGACAATGACACAAAACATACTGCGAAAGCAACCCAGGAGTTTTTTTTAAGGCAAAGAAGTGGAATATTCTGCAATGGCCGAATCAATAACCTGATCTCAATCCGATCGAGCATGCATTTCACTTGCTGAAGACAAACTTAAGGCAGAAAGACCCAAGAACAAACAATAACTGAAGACAGCTGCAGTAAAGGCCTGGCAAAGTATCACAAAGGAGGAAACCCAACGTTTGGTGATGTCCATGCATTCCAGACTTCAAGCAGTCATTGCCTGCAAAGGATCCTCGACAAAGTATTAAAAATGAACATTTGATTTTGTGATTGTGTTAATTTGTCCAATTACATTTACGCCCCTGAAATAAGGGGACAATGTATGAAAATGGTTGCAATTCCTAAACGTTTCATACAATATTTTTGTTCAACCTCTTGAATTAAAGCTGAAAGTCTGCACTTCAATTTGCATCTCTGTTGTTTCATTTCAAATCCATTGTAGTGGCATACAGAGACACAATTATGAAAATTGTGTCAGTGTCCAAATATTTCCATAACTGTATATTTCATTCATCAAGACCCGATGTGTGATATAAGTGTTCCTTTAATTTTTTTGAGCAGTGTATGTTTTCATTTGAAAAGAAGGACATTTCTAAGTGACCCCAAACTTTTGAACTTTTGGTGGTGTAATTCTCCTTTTAATTGGAATTAAAATCACCTGTGATCAGTTGCAGGTGGTTGCAGTGTGAGAATCACTAATTCAACCAGTTTGAAAAGATAAAAAGACTCATTATCTTGTGTTGTATCACTGTATGTACCACAATGAGCATGGAGAAAATAAAAATAGCCAGGAGGTCAGACAAAGCATTGTAGCCAAGCATGGGAAATCTCAAGGCTATAGTATAAGCCCATCTCCAGAGACCTTAATGTTCCTGTTTCCACCGTACATAATGTTATCAAGACGTCTAATGCCCATACCACTGTAGCCAACTTCTCTGGACTTGGCCACAACAGACAACATGATAGAAGATTACAGCAAAAGATTGTTTGAATGGTGGAGAAAGCACCTCGATGAACTGACACACACATTCAAGGTGACCTTCAGACACATTGTACAACATTTTCGCTAACTCAATGAAAGAAGGTTGCATGGTTGGTTCCCACTGCTGACAAAGGGACATAAGAAAGCCGGATTACTATGTGCTATAACACACCTGAACATGCCCCACTCGCTTGTGAACAGACAGGATCAAATGATCTGTTTTTGGTAATGCACAAAGTCTCTATATTATTTGTAGAAAAAAAAAATTAAGCCTTCAAAGAAAATACTATTGTCCCCACAATCAGACAACAATCTGTGATGTTTTGGAGTTTCTCTGCTGGCTCTTGGGTGCCTTGACTTTGTGAATTGCATCATGAAATCAGGAGAATTCCAAGGCATGTCAAACCCAGTGTCAGAAAGCTGGGTCTCTGTCAAAGGTCATTGATCTTCCAGCAGGAGAATGACTCCCAACACGCAACAAAACACAGCCAGGCATGGTTGAAGACAAAATGCTAGACTGTTCTGTGGCCAGAAATGAGTCTAGATCTAAATTCCACTGAAAACAGCAGTTGTGAGGCACCCTTCCAACCTGGGAGAACTGGAGCAGTTTCTACATACAAGACAAGTGGGCAAAACTGCCAGTACAGAGGTGCAGGAAGCTCTTCCATGGCAAAGTGCCACAACACACACACAAACACACATGCATATGTAACAGCAATGCACCCCCCTCTACCAAATGTTCAAATGGGTGAGCGAACCAAAGGTTCTTTGAACACACAACAGTCACTCACAAAACATTGTAACTACCGCCTCTTCTGAAGCAAGAGCAACAGAAACTTTGATGTCTCAGAGAGAGTGGCATCACCAATTGAAATGCAGCCAGCACGCCGCTTAACTTGCAAGCAATTTCACTCCCATTAAAGTTGTACATAACATGCACCCACAAATGTGCGCACTGTCCTATTTTCTTTTAAAACTGAAATCAAGCAATCCTTTATCAAACAACACGTTTCATTCTATAAGACGTTGTCAAATGCACACAATCAGGAGTAAGAAGATAATAAAGGGTTTATGCAGAGATCATTATCCACATTGATCGATGAAGCCCAGTACTGTTAAAAACAGTGTAAATGCACACAACCACAACCATACACATACACACACTTAGCCTACTGTAAATTCACCTGAATCTGAGCACACAAACCTTTCTATGTAAATTGACCTACTTTCTCCCACCATAAGCCTCTTACACTGATGAAGATTTAGACACTTTTATTTCTCTTTCAGGCACATGTTCTAGACATTTTGTAGGCAGTGGATATGGTTAAATTAGAGTATTAAAAATGTGTCCATATCTCCGGGACGTCCAAAGACGCCTTGAATAAGGTTCACACTACAGGTAACTAGGGCTCATACATGTCTTGTCGCACCTGACAGTTTGCTAAGATGTTAAACTGCACTTTTTCAAATTGTTACAGTTTTAACATTATCCCAAACCTTGACCCTAACTGCAACCATCTAAACAAAATGGAACTTGAATAAAAAATGACTCAGACTGAAATGAGCGATGAATAAATACAATAAACAACATCTTGCTATATTTTCAAATGCTCATCTAATTTAAATCTATAGAGACAAATATGACAAATAAAGCTATGTACTTGTGTTAGAATAACTAGAAGGTGAACCCACAATAATCTGTTGGAGAATTAGCCTTTCAATTAATATGAAAGTCACCCAACTCGAACACCAAACATTCTTTTTTAGGCTACCTTTCAGAGTTTTTTAGGCTACCTTTCCCCTCCACTTTTAAGTTACTGTTCTCAGAAAATATCAGAGACAAGAAACTCATTTGAGGGGGTGTGACTTTGCAGTGGCAGTCTGACTCTATATATTCAGACATGATGTCCAAAGTGGCTTCAAGAGAAACGCACCAAGTTCAACTGCAGAGTTAATTTCAGGACAATACACACTCTAACCCTCCCAATATCATCACTATGGATAACTGTTTTTGCACTCTTTGGATGACAGTTGTTCTGGCATCGATTACGCGGAGATCAGCCGCGGTAGGACCGGTTATCCGGTGCGAACCTTGTGATGTTGGAGCTCGGCTCTTGTGCAAACCGTTGCCCAAGGACTGCATCGAGAGAGTTCGCGAACCGGGCTGCGGCTGCTGCATGACTTGCGCGCTGGCCTTTGGACAGCCGTGCGGGGTGTACACGGGAAGATGTGGCTATGGCATGGCATGCCAGCACCAGCCCGGTGAAACGAAACCTCTCCAAGCTTTACTGGAAGGACGAGGACAGTGTGCAAACGCAACCAGGAAAAGAACCATCGCCACTTCACCTGCAGTCAATGAGCTACAAGGTAAATAACAATAAATGTTTTTTCCCTAATGACGCTGTTCGGAAAGTTTCATACATGGTGTGCCAAATGATTACATCTTTTTGAAAGTAACATATTGATATGGCATATTGATAATATTGATTGTAATTTGAAACCTGGATGCAAGGTAGTGTTTTTAATCTCGAGCTACCCAGAAGGAAGAAGCCGACCTGTGCATAATATGACCAATATTTACAAATTCGGAAAGAAACATTATGACTATAACCTGCAGTCTGTTCAAGAATGTAGTTTTGATATTTAACGGATTAGCTTTAGGCTAAATGGAATTGCCTCACTCGTTTTCTGTTTGATATTGCTGCATCACTCCTGGTTCCTGCGTTATTCTCTTCACTTTCCTTAATTTTCTAAACCGGACTGGGTGCTGATAACCTGCACCACCCTTGTGCGTTGTTCCTGCCAAGCAAACGTTTCTGCGGCGATTGATAGAACAGCGTAATTAAAATTCATGATGAGTCATCAGGTAGATAGGTTTTATGGGTTGCTTCCACACAGGCAGCCTAATTAAAAAAAAATGTTGACAGATCAATTAGTCTAAAAATTATTCGATGTAAATTATTGATGGAACTGGTCTCACATTTTAGTCAGATGTCAATACTTATTTGCACCATTCATACTCTGTTTTCCAATTGTAAATATATATACATATTATATTTAGCAATCTTCGATGGTTATCTGACAAACTCTCCTTTACCCTCTTTTCTCAATTGGTAATAATGTTCAGCTATTATTAGCTTGGGTGAACTTCAAGGGACTATGAAAAGATGCCAAGAAAATGCTTGAACCAGCACAAATACACCATTCACATGATCCGCACACTGCATTTAGTCTTATTACTATTATGTAATATTGGGAATGTTTCCAAATGTGCCACAACATCATGAACACACAAAGAACCCCCCCCCCCCTTTTT
>JACXGI010015398.1:0-11972 GCA_016801175.1 Esox masquinongy
CGGAAAGAAGAGCATTGCAGTAATCTAATCTAGAAGTAACAAAAGCGTGGATTCGTTTTTCTGCATCAGTTTTTGATAGAAAGTTTCTGATTTTTGCAATGTTTCGAAGATGAAAATAAGCAACTCTTGAGACATATTTTATATGTTCATCAAAGGAGAGGTCAGGGTCAAGGGTAACGCCGAGGTTTCTTACAGTTTTCTGGGATACAACCATGGATACAAGCATGTTATAATGTTTAACATGTTAGTCACAGTTATTCAGTAATATGTACATGCATTTTTTCATACTTTTTTGTACTTATCCCACTGTGTGAATCAAACACACACCTTGGTGTTTAAAGCGCCATCAATGAAAATCATATTAAATCACTAAGTACATTTACACTATTTTTCAGGTTCTATGTTGCTGCTGATGCAAGCCAAAATATTTTAATTCATTTTTTTATATAGAGAAATCAGCTAAGACCAAGGTCTCTTTCACAGCTGAGCCCTGCATTACAACAATAAACACAATTTAAATAAAACATATATTAAAAACACAAAATTGACAATAAAAGGATAATTCATAAGAAATGTAAAAGGTCTGATAGGCAACTTTTAACTTAAGATCACTTTGAATGATATTCCATGAGTGTGGGACAAAACATTCAAAAGCTTGAGTGGGTGTCCAAACTTTTGACTGGTATTGTGTAATGGTTGCTAGGCATAAGATAATACGATATAAGAAATTAGTATAATGTACATGGATTTACAGTTGAAGTACAAATGAGCATTTTCAGTAAATGCATACTATGTAGATACTGGGAGATGAGCTGAGTTTGCAATGCAGTATAGTGCAGCTATCTAAGTAAACAGTTTGTAGGGATTTTGATATGGTGAGAATAGTCTTATTCTCTGGGGGACACGTGGCACTTGCTGAGGGCCACAGCCCAGGGAAAGACTGTTGAGGTGGCAGAATTTTCTTACCTGCACATTACCTTGCCCTGTACCGGTAGTCATGTAGGTCCTCGATTTAGGTCAGGTAGCGACCAATTGCCCTTTCTGCAGACCGTACAACGCGTTGCAGTTTGCAGCAGCCAGTCCCAAACCAGAAGGTGATGGAGATGATGGACTCTACAGTCGAAAAGTAAAGCTGCTTCAGGGGCAACTAAGAGATGTTTTGCTTTTTTCCAACTGCTGAATGTGATACAGCCGCCCCCGTCCTCCTAAATTCATCTGAATTGTGGATACGTTTTCATGAATTGCCTACTTGTATCATAGTCATTATTAAAAGACTATGTATCTTTGGTTCTTTATTATACATTTTCATTGACTCTCTTTTGCATACTCTTTATTTTCATTATGTGTGTGTGTTTGTGTGTTTGACATGAGTAAGGGGGGTAAACAAATATTGTGGAATATTTCTACTGAGTAGTCTCATTGACCTCAGACGGACGGAGAAACGTTCATCAGAACGTAAAGGGAGAATATACACGTCATACGCCGCGTTGGCTCGCAACAGTCCAAAGAAAAGTTTTTAGACCCCCCCGTCCACTCCGTATTTTTTTTTTGTTTGGGGAAAAGTTGTGGGTAGCGGACGGTGTGAATGTTGCGCGAGCATGGTTTTTAACCCCTTCGCCGTAGGGGAGTTCTATTTATTTTCTTTGGGAGATAGAACACAGGTCATACGCGCATGATATAAGTACATGTTTTACCTTTGTTAGTTCTGGCCACGGCAAACTTACTGGCTGGTGTTGGAAGACCATTTCACCTCACCCCCTTCTCCGTTAGCCTAGCCACTAGCTAGTAGATTTCTCTTACACAGTTTTTGTGGTACAGCTGAAAAAAAGTTGCTAGCTGGTGAAATGGCGGAAACCAAAATAATATACCACATCGACGAGGAGGAGACGCCGTATTTGGTAAAAATTCCGATTCCCGCAGAAAACATTACTTTGTTGGATTTTAAACAAGTCTTGAACAAGCCCAACTACAAATTCTTCTTCAAGTCCATGGATCAAGACTTCGGGTGAGTGAGCCAGCAGTGACTGATGATGAATCTGGTTGTGGTTTTTCAAAGAACCAACCCAAGATGAATCCAGCTGATTAGATACACTGTTGCGAATTCTATTTCTCTCAAAGGGTGAAATGCAACCGTGCTACTGACAATAGAAATAATCTCACTTCAGTCCTTATCTTGCATGACACAGTGTTCCAAATGTCTCGGTGGAAGTAAAAGAACTCCTGGAGGTGAACAGGCTTGAACTGAATATAAGTTTTGGGTTGTAAAGGTTTGGGATGTTTTATAGACACTTACTGCAACAAGGTGACACGTGGTTGGCCGGTGAGTTGAGATACTTAATTAGTATTACATATACCCGAATAAGCACCATCACATACGTCACCAAATGTGCCATAGTGTTAAATACGTTTTGAATGGCTGTCGCTTATTTAAAAGAAGGGGACTTCAGGGGGATTGACCGCATTCAAAACGCCACAAGAGCAGTTAAGCTGTTTCTCGCTTATCTAAGACCAGGCTGAACTCGCATCCGAAAATGGGTCAAGACATATCTTCCTGCAAGACAACTACCTTACAGTGGACGTCACAGTAAAGAATACCCGTTCACCCTGGCTGTTCCCATCACTAATCCCCTTCTCTCTCTACCTGCATCATCTTGTGAAATCCTCAGCTTTTCTTTCTTTTGGTAACTGGATCAAGTTTTTGTCTCTGCCAACACCCTTGCTGGACTTGTTTGCTTCCCCTTCTTACCTCCTTTTTTTCTCTCCCTCCTTCCTTTTTCTGATTTAAATCCTCCATACCGAAAAAGCTGTCTCCTCTGTCAATTCATCTTTCTTTGGTCACTCCTTGTTAATTCTGCACTTTGCTGGATTGAATGGAATGCGTGTTTGTGGTGGAAGTTACCTGATGAGACCTGGGGCTTCTGTTAAACACATTCATTGCAGTTAAACGGCTTGCGTTTGGTAAAAGGTCTCTGAAATTGTTTCCCATTTGAGGGGTTAGGCCCAAAGGACGCAAAGCGAAAAAAACAAACAAACAAACAAACACTGCAAAGAACCAAGTTCTGTTATTATCCCAAAAGCTAAAGCAATCAGGTTATCCTGCATCATTACTGATTGTTTGGAAGTCTCCCCCCTGGCTATGACACATTAGACCTGGTGGCGTGACCTCATCGTATAACCACAACATTTTGAAACAAAACTCCGGGACTCAGTTACAAAGAGGCCGCATTTTAACCCAGCTCAGGGGAGTCAGCTGCCCGATGGAAGCAGATCCAGTCTCCTCGGGGTCTACTCCTCCAGCACGCTGCCCCAGTAAAGGAATCACAGCAGCGCGGCGTGTGTCAGTTCGGTGTGGGTTTTCGTTTCCCTGGCGTGTGAACCAGCTGTCTGACCGGCTGCGTGTGGGAGAAGGGGTAGCATGGAGGAGAGAACAGGGAGACTTGGGGTTAGAACAGGGGGACCTGGGCTTGAGACGAGGAAACTTAGGGTTGGACAGAGGCCATTTGCTGGTTGTCTGGCTGGATCAGAATCAACAGGAAGAGGAGAGCAAGAGAAGGAGGGAGGGATGGGGGGGCTGGGGGATTTGGGTGTGCCATTAATCTCTCTGTGTTGGAAACCAGGCCAGAGGAGTGTGGGTGGGTGTGTATGAAAGAAAGAGAGAGATTAGTAGCTGGGAGGAAACCATTGGGAATGTGTGGGGAGAGGGAGGTGGCAAAGAAAAATGTGAGGTTTTGAAGATTCCAAAGGCTTTCTGAATATTCAAGATGTGTTTGGGATTTTCAAAGTAATTTGTTTGTTTGGTACACTGAGCTATGCGGACAATTACTCTGTCAGCGGTAAAACGTTGCATCTGTCCCTTTTTGGATGCAGTTTCTGAGCAAGAAAAAAAGAGCGATATACAAAGAGAATGAAAGAGCCACAAGCGTAATGGAAAAAAAGAGAAGGAGAAAAAGGTGAAAGAGAAAGCGAGCGACGGCCGGTGAGGGAAAACGTGAGAGGATCGTGGGAGAAGAGGAGGCAAGCCGGTGTAAAAGGCTAAACCGAATTCGCGCATTCAACATTCCCAGCGCCCTTAGCCACACAACACCAGCCTCCATCAGTGACAATGCCTCCCCAGTGCCCACAACAATCTGGCCCTGTGCTAACACTCAGCCACAAAACCACCCCTCAGCAGCTGCTTCCAAAACCCTGGAGTGGGGCAGAGCAGAGCGTACTACACACACACACACACACACACACAATCTGTTATGAATGCATCAACATGCTAGCCGCGAACGAGCTCTTTCGGTCTCTGCGCAGTCAGTGAAGTGTCTCCCCTGCTCAGCACGGTCCCCCTAATTAGTAAGTACTTTAATAACACGTTGGCGCAGACAGAAATTGTACAACATATGCCGTCTCGCTGGCGTTGGTGTGGACGCCGAGGGAGGGAATAGTTGGATGGAGGTTTATGAAAGACACTGAGGTCCATGAGAGTTTGTTCAGCTATGTGGGCCTGTGCGTGTCTTTGTGGTTTGGGGAATGTTTCTGAGTCACTGGGAAATGAGCACCAACACTGCGGTTTTCACAGGATGGTATTATGTCTGTCTTTGTGTGTGCACTATTTACACTGTTTGTCTCTCTGTGTGTGTCTGTCTTCACTTGGCCTAAATACATCCTCAACTCAGCATGACCCGGTGTCTAGTAAATCTCTCTTTTTTTTCTCCAGGGTGGTGAAGGAAGAGATCTCAGACGAGAGTGCGAAGCTCCCTTGTTTCAACGGACGAGTGGTGTCATGGGTAAGAACCAACTTGGAGGAGGCAAATGTACCGGTATCTTGGGCCGGTGAAAGACAAGCAGGAGAACAGAGACAAAGACGGGGGCATTTCCTCAATCAGGCTAACTATTTTTCCAGGACTAAATTGTAAAAAGTCAGCATACCCGGTTCCCTGAAAAACCTAGCTGCTTAAATGTATCACTGCTTTGATCCACAGCCAGAGAGAGTAGCCTACAGAATCTGGCAAACTGAGTCCGAGAATCAGTTTTAACTGGCGCCATGTTGTCGTCAATAGTTCCAAGACCATTACATCTTCAAAGAATACCAGTTGGAACGATATAGTCATGGGGCCTTATTGGTGCCAACATGGCGGAAGTTTCTTTAACGTCTCTTGTAGGAATCTCTCGGGATGCTTTGAACAATCAGTAGACTATCATAAACTCTGTGAACCTAACACTGACAGAAACAAAGGATTTCTTCCATCCTCCAATTTCCCCACCTCTGATTACAGTACAGTACATTGCCCTACCCAAAAGAGCATTTGTGCTGGCAATCCTCCAGGCAAATCATGGTTACTTGTCCTGAATAAGGTGGCTTGGGAGGAAAGCATCTGCTAAGTGCATAAGAAAGAGTTGAAGAAACAAGGGATTCAAAGGGTTTGGACAAAGAGAGGAGGCTTTAGGGACTGATACACGATAGGATGGACGGATGATCCCATAGGAATAACTTCTGTATAGTTAAACCCTCATGAGAGAGAGAGGGAGAAGTTCATTAGAAAAAGGCTGTAAATGATACACAGCACCTTGTGTGTTACCTGGGGTGGGGAAATTCAATCTGAACTGTTGTTGGGGGTTCAGTTCCACACAACCATTTCCATTAAGCTCTGCCTGCATTTAAATGAAGTTTGTGCGTCACCACGGTATCCATACCAAATCAGAAGTGGTCCAGGGTGGTCCAGGTCACTGCATCATGGGTTCAAGGCCCACCGTTTCTCTCCATCTCTCCCCTCTGTCTATAAAAGCAAGTACTTTGTTGACATCTCCCCAGACATGCCCTGGTCTGGCGGAGGTCTGAATGGAGGAAGTAATATGATTGTAACACTAGGCCACTGATAACGCCTAATTGCATTGGTGTTTCCTCTTACCTTGCAGCCACCCGTAGAGGGTTTTGTTGTTTCTTTTCTAAAGCACTCTGCTTATGTAAAGGAGAGAAAAGGCTAAGTGTCGGGTTAGCGTTTCACTTGGCCCTTGAGATTTTTCTCTAAATGAATTAATGTGTTTGTGTCAAAGCGGTTGACATCTTTTCTTATTCTTTGTATTGTGGCTGCAGGTCTGTCTTAAGACCTTTAGTAAGTACGTCTTTCACAAAAAATCCAGAAGTTTCTGCGCCTGTGAAGATCACATTCTGACCTTGGTTTTATTCTGTCTGTGCTCTTTACAGGGACTGCTACTTCAGCTCATATAATGTTTTTTTACTACTTTTTTACTACTTATTTCATGCATCCCTACTACTTAGCAAATGTAAGGCATTGCATTGTATATCGACTTGGCCAGTCAAGATATTAGCGTAGCCAGTTCGGCCAGGAAACCCGAGTGGTAATTGGTCAGCAACGCATCAGCTGATGCAGGATCGCTCCAATCACGTCAGATTGTATACCTGTCTATTTAACCATCAGGTTACTCATTCGGATATTGATGCTTGTACTAGCATGCAGATGCATGGAGTGCAAGGAGTTTGGAAAAGTACCTTTGAGCTTTACATCATAACACACTGCTTGTTATCTGAAACAATTATTGTTGTTGGATACTGTGAGAGGGAACATTTGCAGATCATCTTAATGTACACTTTTCAATACTGACATTATAGTGACAAAATGACCACAAAAAAGTGACACTAGAAGTCAGGGCTTTTTAGTTTGAGTTTGATAGTAATGCCTCAGAAGGTCTCGGTTGCATGGCATTTTTGACCATTTGACTCCCGCAGTCGAACGTTGTGTGCTTTCAATCTTGTAGTCTTTTCACTTTGAATAAAAAGATTGGAAGAGGGAGGTGTGTGAACATCTGCCCAATCACAGTATGAGAATTTAAGCGGATCATATGGGCAAACTGTGCTTCGATCCACCTGTCAAATCATAACCCCCCCGCAAAACACACCAAATTTACCCAATCCATGCACAAATTAAGACCATGCCCCCACTTTCAAGTGGAATAAATTAAGTTGAAGATGGGAGAGAAATTCAAACTAGCCCTCTGTAGCCAGTTTATAAGCTGCACCATCGGGTAATTGATTGGACCCTCTGCCTCCAGAACAGAATGAATTATTTCCATCTAATCTCGTAATGTCGGCTGTGTTGGGTTGTTTAGGGACTGCACAAGACCCTTAAGGAAAATCAACTTGCCATCTTGTTCCAGGCACCTTTCTGAGACAGTAAGGGCTTTGTGACTTGGTGTGTTATCTGTCTGGAAGTATCTACAGTCAACTCCAGAATTATTGGCAGTGTCATAAAAAATTAATACATAAAAAGAACCACACATGCAATGAGTGATATTTTGGGCTTAAATCAAATGGGTAAGCCTCATGCTTTTATTTTCAGAGAGGTTTGGAACAAAATAAAGTTTTCCTTAAGTAACACACATTTTTGTGAAAATGGAGATTCCAAAAATATTGGCATACCGAATGTCAATATTTGGTGGAGTTTCCCCTGGTGAGAATGACAGCAACCAGCCTCTTTCTGTTGTGTTTAACAAGGTCGGAGAACACTTGTGGAGGGATCTTGGACCACTCATCCATGCAGAACATTTCCAATTCATTGAGATTCTTCTGTTTTCTCTTGTGAACTGTCCTCTTCAATTGAGACCACAGATTTTCAATTGGGTTCAAGTCTGGGCACTGAGAGGGCCATTGCAAAACCTTGTTTTTGTGTTGCTGCAACCATTTCTTTGTCGGTGTGCCATTTCTTTGTTGGTTATTTTGAGGTGTGCTTTGGGTCATTGTCTTGTTGGAAGACGCAACCGTGGCCCAGTTTCAGCCTTCTGGCTGAGACAACCAGATTTGTGCTGAAATGTTCTGGTATTGAATGGAATTCATTATGCCACTGACCTTAACAAGAGCCCCTGGTCCACTGGCAGCAAAACAGCCCCAAAGCATCAATGCGCCACCACCATATTTTACCTTGGGTATGAGGTGCCGTTCTTTATATGCAGTCCCCTTTTGTCGCCAAACATGTCGATGGTGCGCGTGGCCAAAAAGATAGATTTTTGTCTCATCTGACCACAACACACGATTCCAGTTGTAACTCCAATGTTGCTTGGCAAAGTTCAGACACTGGGAGTTTTGTCTTGGTCTCAGGAAGGGCTTCTTTTGTGGAACTCATCCTAACTTCTGGTCATGGAGGTGGCGTCTCACTGTGGATTTTGAAACGGTGAAACCCTAAGATTCAACCAAACTTTGCAGTTGTGAAACTGTGATCTTTGGGCTCCTTTACCTCTCTTATCATCCTTCTCACTGCGTGGGGGCAATACGTGGACCCGTCCCCTTCCTGGCAAATTTTCAATAGTTCCATGCTTTTCAAATGTCTTTACTATGGCCCTGTTGATGCTTGCTGGTAATTTCAATTGAACACCTTTTTTTAACCATTCCCCAATCTATGCAGCTGAACAATTTTTTTTTTCTCATTTGTGTTGAGAGCTCTTTGTTTTTACCCATGTTGATGGATGACAAAATTATTTTACCTGTGTGTTACCTCATATTTATACCCCAGTGAAACAGGAAATGGTCATGGATAACAAGAAAGTTCCTAGACACTAAAAGCGATGTCAAGAAAAAAAATCCCTAAAGATGCAATTCCTTTGGTTTTATTTATAGTATTCTTCAAGGGTGCCAATAATTTTGCTATATATGTTTTTGACAGAATAAACTTTTCAGAAGATAAAACAACACTTTTGCAGGAACGGTTTTAAGAATAGTCAGCAAATTATCCAAATATTTGAGGAAAATTAGAATCATTATATGTATTATCCATATTATATTAATGTTTTTGCTCACTTTCTTGAGGGGTGCCAATATATCTGAATTTGACTGTATGTTAGGAAGGTAAACCAGCCGTGAAGGGATGCACCTGGTCATTAACAATGTTCAGATACACTGTGGCATTTAAACAATGCTCCATTGGTATCAAGGGACCATAAGTGGGCCAGGAAAACATTCCCAACATTACACCCCCCGCCACCCGCTAGGCAGGGTTGGTCCGTGGACTCATGCTGTTTGGATTTTCCTATTGCCTTTTTCTATTGTAAAAGATAAACTAGGTTTTACAGTTCTCTACAGTGCTCATACTGTATTAATTTGACCATACAACATTAAATTGTCATCAGTCACTCTTTAGTAAGATTTTCTTTAAGACACACAAGTAGGAGTTTAAATTATGTCACTCTCTAATATTATTTTGGGGGTGTACCCACCGAACTCCCCAAAGAAACCCTTAGAGTTGAACAGGTTACAAATCAATATACTTTCTCTCCTCCCTAGCTAGTTTCATCAGACGCTCCAGGAGGAGCAGGACCTGTGTCACCAGTGCTCCCTTCTCCCCCAGCAGAGGTCCGGCCCCCTCCCTCACCCCCTCCTCCTCCTCTCCCACCTCCACCCGTGGAGAGGACCGGGGGCATCGGAGACTCTAGGCCCCCATCCTTCCAGTACGTACAACACACAAATACACTTCTCTCTCTTTCACACACACACACACACACACACACACACACACACACACACACACACACACACACACACAGTCAGAATAATGCCAGCGTCCATCGCTGTATTTTTCAGTGTTCTGACAGGATACCTCACTCAATCAAGCTATCGTGTTACCTACTGTTAAATACAGTGGCTCATTTCAACATGATCTTAACCTGTGCCTCCCATTGACAGTCAGCACCTGTTCTGGGAACAGGTTTCAGTGCATTGTGTCTGTTTAGATTAAAATACAGAGAAAACATGGGTTTAAATGGTGTTTAATGAAATCCCACTCTTCATTGAGCTTGACCGTTGCTAGGGCTGGCACAATTTACCTGTGTTAACAACGGTTATGGTGAAGACGGTCATTAAACCTAGTAAAGGCTAAGTAGTCTAACGTTTTTTAAGCATATGTTGGGCTCACTCGCTGCATATGTTGGGCTCACCCTTCCAACGGGCACATGGAGTAACTGTGACAACAGCATCTCATTGGCGTGTGAAACTTCTTCCTTGCGCGCATTTGTAAAAGGAAGCATCAAAAGAAGTGGAATGACAGAATAAAACTAGCAAGCGATGAAGCAAATTCATAACACAGCAATAATGTTGCCATTGATCTTTGTTTTCCTTCAGTACTTCAATGGGACCATGGCCTTGAAGGTACAGATCCTCCAACAATTCAATACAGACTAAAGTAATTGCTTAAAGTTATGAAAAACACTATTTAAACCCAGCTCTACTAGGCCTGATTCATTGCTCCCATTTCATAGAGATTATATGGTATGGTGTAATTTGTCCCTTTAGGTTGTAATGTGATCTGCGTATTATTAGGGGCTAATGTGTTAGGTTCTATTTGTAGTTTATTAGGTTCTATTTGTTGTTTAAAATCAAAACATATTGATCATTTAATAATTGTTGCAAAAGTGCTAAAATGTTTGTTTTCATCTTCCATATACAGTGGATATAAAGTTTACACACCCCTGTTAAAATGACAGGTTCTTGTGATGTAAAAGAATGAGACAAAGATAAATCATGTCAGAACTTTTTCCACCTTTAATGTGACCTGTAATGATTGAAAAACAATTGAAATCTTTGAGGGGGAAAAATAAAAAATTCACAATAACCTGGTTGCACAAGTGTACAAACCCTTAAACTAACACTTTGTTGAAGCACCTTTTGATTTTATTATGGCACTCAGTCTTTTGGGTAGGAGTCTGTTAGCATGGCACATCTTGACGTGGCAATATTTGACCACTCTTCTTTGCAAAAGCACTCCAAATCTGTCAGATTGCGAGGACATCTCCTGTGCACAGCCTTCTTCAGATCAACCCCACGGATGTTCAATTGGATTCAGGTCTTGGCTCTGGCTGGGCCATTCCAAAATGTTAATCTTTTTCTGGTGAAGCCATGCTTTTGTGGATTTGGATGTGTGCTTTGGTTCGTTGTCGTGCTGAAAGGTGAACTTCATCTTCAGCTTTCTAACGCGCCTTAAGGTTTTGTGCCAACATTGCCTGGTATTTCGAACTGTTCATAATTCCCTCCACCCTGACTAAGGCCCTGGTTCTAGCTGAAGAAAAACAGCCCCAAAGCATGATGCTGCCACCACCATGCTTCACTGTGGGTATGGTGTTCTTTGGGTGATGTGCAGTGTTGTTTTTGCGCCAAAAATACCTTTTGGAATTATGGCCAAAAAGTTCAACCTTGGTTTCATCAGACCATAACACATTTTCCCATGTGCATTTGGGGGATTTGATGTTTGTTTTTGCAATCTTCAGCCAGGCTTGGATGTTTTTCTTTGTAAGATAAGGCTTCCGTCTTGCCAACTTACTCCATAGCCCATTCATATGAAGAATACGGGAGATTGTTGTTATATGTAGCACACAGCCAGTACTTGCCAGAAATTCCTGCAGTTCCTTTAATGTTGCTGTAGGCCTCTTGGAAGCCTCCTTGACCAGTTTTCTTCTCGTCTTTTCATCAATTTTGGAGGGACGTCCAGTTCTTGCTAATGTCTCTGTTGTGCCATATTTTCTCCACTTGATGATGACTGTCTTCATTGTGTTCCATGGTATATCTAATGCTTTGGAAATTCTTTTGTACCCTTCTCCTGACTGATATCTTTCAACAATGAGATCCCTCTGATGCTTTGGAAGCTCTCTGCGGATCATGGCTTTTGTTCTGAGATGCAACTAAGAAAATGTCAGGAAACTTCTACTAGAACAGCTGAACTTCATTTATGATTAATCAGAGTCACTTTAAATGATGGCAGGTGTGTAATGACTTCTATTTAACATGAGTTTGAATGTGATTGGTTAATTCTGAACACAGCCACATCCCCAGTTATAAGAGGGTGTGCACTTATGCAACCAGGTTATTGTAAGGTTTTTATTTTTCGCCCTTGAAGATTTCAGTTTGTTTTTCAATTGAATTGTTCACATTATAGGTCACATTAAAAGTGGAAAAAGTTCTCACATGATTTATCTCTGTCTCATTCTTT
>JACXGI010015399.1:0-17488 GCA_016801175.1 Esox masquinongy
GAATGATTCAGAGGAGAACTGGGTGAAAGTGTTGTGGTCAGATGAGACCAAAATCGAGCTCTTTGGCATCAACTCAACTCGCCGTGTTTGGAGGAGGAGGAATGCTGCCTATGACCCCAAGAACACCATCCCCACTGTCAAACATGGAGGTGGAAACATTATGCTTTGGGGGTGTTTTTCTGCTAAGGGGACAGGACAAATTCACCACATCAAAGGGACGATGGCCATGTACCGTCAAATCTTGGGTGAGAACCTCCTTCCCTCAGCCAGGGCATTGAAAATAGGATGCGTGGATGGGTATTCCAGCATGACAATGACCCAAAACACACGGCCAAGGTAACAAAGGAGTGGCTCAAGAAGAAGCACATTAAGGTCCTGGCCTAGCCAGTCTCCAGACCTTAATCCCATAGAAAATCTGTGGAGGGAGCTGAAGGTTAAAGTTGCCAAACGTCAGCCTCGAAATCTTAATGACTTGGAGAAGTGGGACAAAATCCCTCCTGAGATGTGTGCAAACCTGGTGGCCAACTACAAGAAACGCCTGACCTCTGTGATTGCCAACAAGGGTTTTGCCACCAAGTACTAAGTCATGTTTTGCAGAGGGGTCGCATACTTATTTCCCTCATTAAAATGCAAATCAATTCATAACATTCTTGACGTGCGTTTTTCTGGATTTTTTTGTTGTTATTCTGTCTCTCACTGTTCAAATAAACCTACCATTAAAATTATAGACTGATAATTTCTTTGTCAGTGGGCAAACGTACAAAATCAGCAGGGGATCAAATACTTTTTTCTCTCACTGTATACATGCAGGCTTCAATATCATTTTGTTGCTGTGACAACTCTTTAATTAAACAAATAAAATATGCTTACAATCCAAGTTTAATTCATAGAAATATTAGATTACACAACTGCAACTTTGCAAAATGTTTTCACACTTCATTTGACAAGCATTGCAAGCATGGACCAAAACATACAAACTTGCAAAAATAAGCCTGCAGGCACAGAACTAAATACAAGCTAATTACCAATTTGAAGATCAGACTTGCTGCTATGGCTTTTGGTGTACAACCACAGCTATCAATATACAACCACAAACATTAAAAACATTTGGCATTTAATGTTTAATATTACATACACCACACCTATACTGATGCACACACACACACTTTGCTGCTGCTACTGTTTTTGTATCCACAGCTACTCCTCCCTATTTATATGAAACTAAAATACTTTGTTCCCTGCACATCAACTTGGTACTGGGACTCCACATATACAGCCAAATTATTGTTACTCAAATCATAAGTACTGAGTGCATACATTTTGAATCTTTTCTTTCCTGCCTCTTGTGGGAATCAAAACTATAACCCTGGTATTGCGAGCGCTATGCTTAGTTGAACTAAACTACATGGGACATCACACACGGTATCTTTGTGTATAAATTCCTTGTGTTACTATTCTCTATCTTTACTTCAACCAGACATATGTCACCCGTGTAGCTCAGTTGCTAGAGCATGGAGCATGTGGGTTTAATTCTCTCTGTATGCCAGACTCAAGCCTTTCCTCCTGATTACACTAGTGACCATACTCCCTGTGCTTCCTGGAAAGGAGGTGGAGGCTAATATTTAAGACACCAAATATTAATTTACATTTAAACAAATGAATGGGATTCTGTCTTTTAAAGTTTTAGTCATAAAAGCTATGCAGGCTACTCAATAACGTTTTATAGCTACTATTTACAGGCCCCCTGGGCCATACACAGTGTTCCTCAATGAGTTGCCAGAATTCTTATTGGACCTTGTAGTCATATAACACAGCATTTTTTGGTGACTTCACTATTCACATGGAGAAGTACAATCACGCTCTCCAAAAGGCCTGGAAGAAATAGATTTGTCTAACATGTTCAGGTCCTAAGCATTACCAAAATCACACCTTGGATGTAGGTTTTTTTCCTGTGAAGTAGATATTTTAGGTCAGATATTCTTCATAATCCTGGAATATCTGACTATCATTTTATGACATTTACATTCTCAACAACTTACTCAAGAAATATATAGTAAAAGATGTAATATAAATTCTAAGACAACCAATAAATGGGGATACTTAGAAATGAGTAAACCTAATAGTAATGAGCTGTAAACCTAATGGTTGGCAACTGGACACTATTCCAATGAAAGAACTTAAGGAGCTACCTTCTGTGCTTGGCCTGTCTGAGTTGAACATAATAAATTGCTACCTACACCCATTTAATCTCTGGAACACTGCACAAATTTGAAACTTTATTTTTTTTAAATATGATGGAAAATTGATATACTCAGATGTTCCTCAAAATTAGACAATTGCAATGCTGTTCAAATAAATACTTTTTATTTTCTGTTAAATGCAGATACAGCTACTGAAAACCAAAACATAAACACATTTCTCCAGTACAAGCCTCTACACTGGCTGCATGTTAAGGCTTGGACTAATGCCCTTACATCCTAACATAACCTAAAATTTCTAAAAATTTCTAGAGCTTGATTATTGCGGAATGATCAGCTAATTGCAATGATTGCAAAGACTCCATTTCAGTTTTTTCAGTATTTACAGAAAAATCATCTCTTCAGTAGCATTTATGATTAAGTGTAATGTTGTACTGTTTATGCACTTCTTGGGAGGGTTGCCCAGTGTGTGGTTTGCCCTACGTGTAATGTGCTTATGATCAGTAAAACCTGCAACACACACAGTTACTCAGCCTGTTGAGTAATTCTCTCTTTTTCTATTACTACTAAGAAGAAAAGTGATCTTGCAGGTACCTCATACAGTATGTAGACTAGAAATGGATCCTGTCCTTCAGGCTGGGCGATTTACAGAAACCAGTGTCGTCAATCTGGACACACATGGATAAGTTAAAGAAATAGGACATCAAACCCCAAGATAATTCTACCTATACTACAGCTATGACTATTACTGAAATAGTATATTTTCTATTACTACTAATTGTCCCAAAATGAAAAGGTTGCTAGAGGGAAGCTTTAATCACTCAAGCCAGTAAAGTGAAAAATATGTGGCATGGTTCTTGAGGTTCGGTTTAAAATGGCTAATTTAGCTTGACCCTTAGGAGTCTTTTACTATCCCGTTCCATCAAGAACTCATTAAATTGATCAACTGTATTTTCTTTTAGCAGATTCATACCACGCCTGTAGGTATTACGAAATAACAATGACACTAATAATTATAATATATTTGAAAATACAACTGCACTGGCTTTTCATGCTAAGCCCTATATAATTGGATTTTTTAAAGCCTTTATGAAAAGCAAAATAGATTGTCAGAATAAGTTCCATGAATGATCAAGGTGGTGAAGGCTTTCCTATGTCTGAGAGGGTCGCCCCCCTTCCCCTGCATAAAGTACAACAAAAATTACTAGGAAAATATTTGATCACAAAGTTGATTCCCTGTTTTTATTAAAACCCTGTTTCCAAAAAAGTTGGGACGCTGCATAAAATGCAAATAAAAACAGAATGCAATGATGTGCAAATCATTTATCCCTATATTTCATTTAACAAAGTACAAAGACAACATACCAAATGTTGAAACTGAGAAATTTTTTCGTTTTTAGAAAAGTACATGCCCATATTGAATTTGATGTCACGTTTCAAAAAAGTTGGGACAGTGGCATGTTTACCACTGTTGCATCTTCCATTAACAATACTCTGTAAGCGTTTGGGAACTGAGGAAACCAATTGCTGTAGATTAGAAAGGGAAATGTATTCCCATTCTTGCTTAATATAGGATTGCAGTTGCTCAACATTTCGAGGTGCCCTTTGTCGTTTTTCATTTCATAATGCGCCAGATGTTTTCAGTAGGGGAAAGGTATTGAAAAGAAAGCAGTTGCAGAATGTTTGGTCTTGTGTATGCATTGGATTTATCCAACGTATGCCTCAAATTTTATGTGTGGAAGCAGGGCGGAAGTAGTAGCAAACGGTGAATGTCAAACTTTTTTGCACTTATAGCAACCCTTTTCTTTGCTATATAAAAACATTTTATTTTGATAATTCACTAACTACAACATTAATAGTTTACATTTCAGAAAATGTATTGTGCAAGCATATCACGCTTGACAGCCCATAATATAATCTCCCCCTAAAATTAAAAGCTTGGAGGTTTTACAGTTCTAAATAATCAAGATATTATTGATAGACTCATTCAACAGTGAGATCAACTGCTGAAATCACGAAAACAGGTTGGGGACATTCACCGAGTGATTTAAGAGCTTCGGCTTTTAGGAGTGGAATTTCATAGCTACTTTCATCTGGACAAAGGCCAATACAATCAACTGAGTAGTTAATATAGGGCGGCAACTGTCACTTGATGATTGATGGACAGGCGGGCAGAACATCCGGTTTGGTAGGTGGGACTTCCGGTGTGACGTATCCTGGAGGTGGTACTTCCAGTGCAATGTATTATAGGGGGTGGCACTTCCGGTGTGACGTATGTTGGGGGATGGTACTTCCTGTGTTACACATGTTAGGGGGCGTAACTTCCGGTATGACGTATGCATGTCCGGGGGGTTGAAATATGGTATGGTGGCTTTGATGTTTAACCATAGGGCTCCAGGGTTCGGGAATGTTAAACTCCCCAGACATTCGATATTACGATAAGTAACGATAAGTTTGCTCTTTAACAAAGGGGGCCAGTAATCAGGAATGCTGAAATTCCCAGGCAACTGATGTTACCATAAGTGGGTATGTAATAGATGTTGACCTTTCATGTTTTTTTACAATGCTTGTGTAACATGGAGTTGTACAATGTGTGACTTTTAACAAGCATATAATTTCACATGTGAAAGCATTTATTTAATCTTGCTTTTTTGTGTAAGATTTAAAGAGGGTGTAGGGATTTACGATTTTGGAGAGTTTCTGTCCATTTTTGCCAGACCACGTAAGCGAAGCCGGCCAAGAAGAGCGAATGTCTCTTACTGAGTGAGTGAGTGAGTGTGTGACAGACTATTCATTTTTAAATAGCGTAGTAGTTAGAGATGTGGACCTGCATCCAATAGGTCCCGCGTTCGAATCTCGTTACAGACAAAGCAAATTATGCATTAGTATCTGTTCCGGATAGATAAAAACTTTGCTAGCTACAACCTTCGTAGCTGTGTTATAGTAAGCCTAAAATAAAACTGTTCACGGTTATATTGTGACTATTTCTGGTGGATTTTTGAAGTACGCATCCGTACATGATTTTTGGGGTAGGCTAACATAGGCTAGATAAAAACCCCTTGGGCAGTAAAAGAGTAGGCATTTCCACGATTCTCTCCTTTTAACTTGATGAGAAAGTCAGATATCGTCACCTATATTGATAGTTATTGTATCAATGTCATTAACGAATGAAAGAAAAACAAACGTTTTAAGTTCATATTCAGTCTTGCTAGCATTTGCTCAAATCTTATGACTATTCCAAGTAATTAGTTAGATAGTAGTCTATTACTGGCTAATAATCTGTTGAAACGGCCAGTAGCAAAAGCCATACAGTTCATAGATGCTGTTTGTGGTGGAGGTAAACTTAATAAGAAAAGTTTCAAACATGGCGTGATATTTATGTGTGACAAAATGATCTAATGTCGAGATGCTATACCGACACCAGGTAAACATATAGCATTGTGGTGTAATACTTAGTACAAACTATAGTACATTCAGGTCAATAAATATCCCGCGTTTTACATAGGGTTTGTAATCCACCCTAGTATCCACTTAATACATACATCAGTGATCACTTCACATCTCCACAAGGCCTTCTGGATCAGTTTATGAAGTACTTCCCAAATGAGACAGCTCCACAACGAAATGACTGGATACAACAACATTCACAGCAACTGGGGATCACCTGTCATCCGACCTGGAGGACGCGCTGATGGAGCTGTACAGTAATCGGACCTTAAAGGCAATGTTTGCCACAACGACACTTGCTGAATTCTGGATTTCAGTTGCAGAGGAAAACCCATGACTATCCAAACCAAAGCAGCGATGGATGTACTGATTCCGT
Source organism: Esox masquinongy (assembly GCA_016801175.1). NCBI lineage: Eukaryota > Metazoa > Chordata > Actinopteri > Esociformes > Esocidae > Esox > Esox masquinongy. The sequence goes on from JACXGI010015399.1 coordinate 6,022, forward strand.
TTGGATCAATCTACTTATGTGAGGCAACATTTTACTTATGTGAGGCACACCCATCTCATTAAATAAGTTGCTCAGACTTCACTTACCAATTAATAAACATACCTGAGAGAACAGGTCATTAATATGTAATAGCTGACAGGGGTTCTTTTATTACTTAGGCTTTCTTAATATCATTATCTACTGAACGTGTCTACATTTGTGTCACCTAGTTTGAGGCCTTATATTATATGTGCATGCGTGAAACATTTGTTTTTGGGGGTCACCAGTGAAAATGTTTAAGAACCCCTGACCTAGGCTTGCGGTTTTCTTTTAATGTGTTGATTGTTGCTGCCTTACCCTGTTGGGGTTTTACAAAAAACTTAATTTGATTGTCTTACCAGAAACTTTCACTTCTATAAAGTGTCTGGTATCAACACAGAGGGAGTTACTGTATAAATCACAGATGCAAACAAGTGTAGTATTAGTTGACAACTACTACCACTACTGCTACTATTACTGTTACTATCAGCTTTTACTACCATGTGGCTTTTCAAAATGTGACAGACTCAATTTAAAAGCAAGAATACTTTAGTATCAAAAACATGAAATGAATTCAACCATGTTTGATACACTACTATTCATTATATCTTGCTCCACCAACTTCAACTGCTTCCATTTGCCAATTTTACTTACCTATTACCCAGCTTGTCCATGGCCCTTCAAGATACTGCGAATGACAACTATAGTATATCTAGCAATTCAGTAAAGAATCTTGGATAAAAACAAAGTTGATGATAAATCAGATCATAACAACGTATTTTCATAAAATATTACAGACATTCTACAAACAGTAAGGTGAAAAAAAAGGATTGATGATGAAATTGAAATTATACAGGCCTAGGCTACATAGCCTATACTGCAGTATATTATATATTTCCAGGCATTTCTATGCTTCATTATTTGACAGAAAAGTGGTAAAAGATAGAGGAAAGAGTTTTTACTGAATAAGAAGTGATAGTTTCACATTTTCTATGGCTTTTTATGTAGATTCAACATCCCCATATCCTTCCCAATCAATTTTTCCCAACAACGCCTCTCTAGAAGGTTTCCAAGTTTGTCAGAAATTGAGACAAACAACAAAACAACCATATATGTTTAGTCTTCATCAGAGTGAGTAGGGAGTAGGGAATAGGGGATGGTTTGTCTTGCAGTTTCTGCACCTCAGTCTACAGTCTGTCAACTGCAGGTCATTGCCAAACATTGCATCTGCATCAAAGGTGTAGCTGTTCCCTTCCAAATGCTGAACTTAAACATTGGTATGATAAAAAAAAGTCACCAACATTTGAAAACATTTTTTGGGGGCATTTTATTGTTTACTGGACGTGAAAGTACTGAAAGATAGTTTTTGCTAAAAGAGCAGTAGGTCGGATTCAAACAGTGTACAGAATATACGTATATAAAAAAAATCTTAGGCCTAAATAGTATTGGGTGTATGAGACTTACATGTAACGTGAATCAAAAATATCAAATGCTGGAACAAATGTCATTTAATATATATATATATATATATTAAAGTGACATACAAATTAAAAAATAACATAACACATTTGCTAGTGATTCACTAGTCGCATAAAAAAAAGATATTAAACAGGTGGCAGTAATGGTACACCACAGCCTTCATGGCTATCCTTATGAAATAAATGTGTGAATGAATAAATATATTAATAAATGCAATCAAGTGTACGCGCACAGTACAAGTGCAGTCATGTAATGGATAATTCTTCATTCCCAGTGTTGTAGAGCAGCAGCTAATGTTTTCTCTCTTGACAGATGGAGGTAGTAGACTTTTATGGAAATGAGGAACTATGCCACAGGGGTGTACATAGTGAATGAGACTCAAGATACAGTCAATCTATATTTGCTATTCATCATTTTTTCTGGCCCTGTTTTAAGTTCCAATTTCAACTTTCTTTGCTTCTGCCTTTCATCTCTCTTGGAGATGCTGCAATTTAAACTTTGTCTTTCAACACCTTCCTGTCTGATGTAGTGCTTGGTTATCAGTTCACCTCATGCTTTTCCTTACTCGCACATCTAAAAGGTTGAGGGATGACTCACAAGGCCACTCACTTCAGTGAGTGCCGAGGCAAAGCCTTTTTTTCTATCACCTACCCAAACAGCCACCTTTTATTTAATGTCCACACATACTACATTCCATTTCATCCCTAAACGAAGCAGGGGGCATTTTCACTTTGTTGACATCATAAATCTGAACTAGATTAAAAAGTGCTACTCTAGTGTTTGTGTGGGTTATACACCGTCATTCTTCAACTTGGTGGGGCCAGTCTCAAAGAGAAAGCGTAGAGAGCACAGCTTTCAAACTCATTCCTGCTCAGCCACTGCCATCTGCTGTTTACTGCTGGCTTCACCAGATTCACTGCACACCTCGGTAGTACTGCTGATCTGCTCTGGCTCAACTATTTTCAGAAAATTGTAATTGTAATTGTTTTCACTGCTCAACAATTACAGAACTGGTGAATTTCAGACGACGACAACTTATATAAAACACCAACCAAACAGAAAACATAACTGCTGGTAGCTGGGTAAGATTGGAGAGTGGAGAAAAAACAAATAACCCTGGTTATTCTCATTTACATTGTCAGGCTCTGTGCAAATTACAAGTTTACACTAAAATGAGAAGAGACATGGTATTTAATGGTGTTGCACAGTGAACTTATTAGATGCCTTGCGCTGCGCAACACATTTCAGATTCTACACACTTGATCACATCCCACAACAAATGGCAGAGATTTTTTGTGGACAAATCACATTAGTCTCGGGAAAACTCACAGACTCACATAGCAGACGACACTGGTGCATCCCCTTTTCTACAAGAGTCATTTTTGAGTCATTTTTCAAACCAGGGTTGAAAGGAGTGAGAAAATATAAATGTTCAATTTATATTCCGTCTTTCAGAAAGACTGAAATGGACAGGTGCAGCACCACTACAGGGAGACATGAGTCAAAACAAATGAACTTTTAAAAAAAATAAAGGCTGTTTTATTTAAAAAGTACATAAGGTCCTTTGTTTAAAATTGTAGACCTGTGTGTTTTTCTGTGTGTGTCGGGGTGTTGACAGGCTTGCAATTTAATCATTTTATATTGTTAGTTGCTGTCCAATGGTAAATATCCCAAAAGTTATGTTTCTGACATAGTTGCGGTGAATTTGAATGGAAGTTAGTCAACTCAGGAAGTACTGATTAGTAATTAATGCCTTTTGAGGCCTTTTAGTTTGGTTATGTAAAAGAAAAATACATTACATGCACAATTAAATTATATGAAAGGATTTGTTGTTTGGTTGTTTGGCTGGTTCTTCTCCCTGCCAAACACAGGTTTGTACACACTACAGAGAAACACAGCAGTTAAAAAAACAAAAAAACAATACGATTCTGACCGGAACTGTTCTTCTATTCCTCTCCTCCCCGACACCCAACAAATCCTCATTGTCCAAACACTGGGTTGATTGCAGTAACACATAATAAAAATAGCTGTTTAATCAGACCCCCATAGTGGTAGTGACTGCCCATTATTTGAGTGTTTAGTTTATTGGTCTACTTTATTTGATAATAGTCCTCATTATTAATACATGCTTGGCATCAGTCAGACAGCGACTTGGTAATTTTCGATTTGTCTAATCTCCACTGCTCCCTGGCGGACTTCAGTCCTAAGCTGCCTAATGCTATCACTAACAAAAACTGACTTTTAGTGTTTCGGTAGTCCAAAGTAGATTAGGCATACTTTCATGTTCATATTTACTACTACAAATGAAAGCAATTTTTCTGTTGCTGCTGACTCTTTGTCCCAGTGGCGTCGTTAGGCCTGGGCATCCGGGGCTATAGCCCCGCATCTTTTATGAATAGCCCCGGATCTCAAATGGACCAAAAATAATAATAATAAAAAAATAGCCCCTGATCTATTCATCTATAATTCCAATCGCGCATTAAGACAATGTAAACGTGTAGGCCACTAGCATGTACATCGACATTTTCCGCATGTACATTCAAAACCCTGTACTTTCTGTCCTGGGTGGGGCGGGAGGATGGGCTGATCCTAACGACACCTCTGCTTTGTCCCACTGTCCAACTTATTTGGTCTAGCCTGACAATGGGTCACGGTAATTGTAGTAAATCACATGTTTTTCTGCTCTAAAGTAGATTGTATTTCGCCAAACGACAACTCCCTGAATCCTAGTACTTACAGTTTTAGATTAGATTCAACTTTGTCACTGAATAGTACGAGTACAGTACAACAAAATACAGTCAGCATCGAACCAGAAGTGCAAATAGGAGAGGGCAGGAAATTTACCATTATCAAGTATAGTGTATGTAATAAGTGGAATGTATAAATGTGCAAATACAGTGCAAACTGTAATTCTATGAAGGCAAATAGGGGAGGGCAGAAAATGTGCAAGTATTAAGTATAACATATGTACAAGTGGGAAATGAATAGTTGTTGCGATGAGGCAAATGCAAGTGCAAATGGCAATTCTGACTGTGCAATCGAGCAAGTTGGAGGTGTGCGGTAGTATGTGCAACTGAAATGCAGGGATAGCAGCAATGAGGTCCCGAGGTAGACATGTACATGAACAACTGAAAAATGCAAGTACAATGGCAATTCTGAATGTACAGTGCAGGCAAATTGAAAGTGCAAGGTGGCATGTGCAGCTGAAGCAGCAATGAGGTTCCCGAGGAAGACATGTACCTGCAACAACTGAAAACGTATCAGACTTTGCAAAGCGGTGTCAGAGTCCAGTAGTTACAGTGAAGAGTGCAAAGAGAGTAGTGCAACAAGGTCCCTGAGAGGCAGTACTAAGCGGTGGACATGTGGGTAGGGTTAATGATGGGTCACAGGGTTCAGCAGTGTTACAGTAGAAGGAAAGAAACTGTTGCTGAGCCTGCTGGTGCAGGAATGAAGAGACCTGTACCTGTTATTGTTGAAGTGCTCCTCAATCTGCAGTTTGTGGTCATTTTTAGCCATCTTGATGCCTCTTTTCAGGTTGGCCCTGGATGAGCTGTAGGCCTCCACATCGCCGGATCTGAAAGCAGTGTTGCATGCCTTTAGCAGTTGTTAGACCTCTCTGTTCATTTTTATCATTGTTATGATTGTTATGATTATTATTATTGCTGTTATTATTATTGTTGTTACTATTGTTATCATCAAAAATCAACAAAAAAGCACATCACTGAATGACAAACAGATTTATTAGTTTCCCAGGGAAACAAACAGCAGCCAGTCAGAAACAGCCAGCAATTTAACATTCAAATCTTGATTGTACAACAGCCAATCAGAAATGCCAAACAATAATCATTCTTATGAATTGTTCCAACGGAAAACAAGAAAAAAAAATAATGTACTGGCAGATGCATTGTCTCGTGTGTAGAGATGTATGATTTATTTTCTATCCTGTGTGGATGCCTTTGCACGTTGTGCAAATAGTGTTCTGTATACTTTTTATGTCTTGAGTCGCAAACCATTGGAGGTTTGCTCTTTTAAGGGTGGGAGTGTTACGCATGCAGGTACCCTGTATGTGCGTTTGTGTTTTTCCCCTCCTGCCGTTTCCCCAGGTGTCTCTTATGTTCCTGATTGTGCTCGTTGGTGTTTCCAACCTGGCAGTCATGAGTGCATCGCCTGACTGCTGAGGTGGACCAATCGGTGGACACCCCTCCTAATTGCACCACCTGTTCCTTTTTCCATTACCCAATTGCATCACACATCCCTGGTTTAAAAACGCAGTCAGTTGGTTCTCCCAGAGAGACTCTTTTGATTTACCCCACATGGACATAGACACTCTTGAGATACATACCCTTTTTGATAGACAGACACTTTATTCATACATACATCACTTAGTTTAGCACATACATCTCACTTTGTCCTGTTTCATGTATGTATTGCTGTGGTGTTTTGTTTGGTGTTGTCCAGTCAATTGTTTGCTGTTTAGTCCTTGTTCGACCTGTGTTTTTGTTTATCCCTGTGTCCCTGTGAAAAAGGTTTTTTTTAGCAAGTCGCCTTTGGGCATACACAACATGTAGGAAAACTTTGTCTAAAAGCACTAGTTAGAACTGAGCAGACCACCCACTGTATTTTTGTATTGGTTAGTAGTCAGCTAAGCGGTTCTTGAGGCAGGCAAGTTCAGTTTAGGGGTGTTTTGACTATATTATTTCATTTCTTGGGTTCAGCTCAGCCTCTTTTCCCTTTCCCCTTTACCGTGTGTTTATAATAAACGTTTTATGTTTGTTATGTTTGCTTTGGTTGTCTGTGTCGTTTGTTCTCACTGTTCATTTACACTACACTAATTTGCATGAGTTTTATGTTATGGGTCTCTGTACCATACACCCTAGACTGCTAGAGCCACAGGGTTCGTAACACTGGCACTTTTCAAGGGGTACAGTGAAGGAAAAAATTATTTGATCCCCTGCTGATTTTGTACGTTTGCCCACTGACAAAGAAATGATCAGTCTATAATTGTAATGGTAGGTTTATTTGAACAGTGAGAGACAGAATAACAACAAAAAAATCCAGAAAAATCCATGTCAAAAATATTGTAAATTGATTTGCATTTTAATGAGTGAAATAAGTATTCGACCCCCTCTCAATCAGAAAGATTTCTGGCTCCCAGGTGTCTTTTACACAGGTAACGAGCTCAGATTAGGAGCACACTCTTAAAGGGAGTGCTCCTAATCTCAGCATGTTACCTGTATAAAAGACACCTGTCCACAGAAGCAATCAATCAATCAGATTCCAAACTCTCCACCATGGCCAAGACCAAAGAGCTGTCCAAGGATGTCAGGGACAAGCTGAACATACAAGTTGTATCTATATAGCTAATTGCCAAGTTGGGCCCGTGGTGTTTGAGTGGATTAATTAGACTCATGTACTCAAGCCAAAAGTTAGAGCATTTAACCAGTAGCCAAAGTAACAATTGTAAATTGTATCCCTGAGCCGGCAACTTAAAAGAATCTCTTTTGGTCACTGAGCAAGGAAGTTAACCCTCATTGAACCAAATGTACCTCTCTGGAATTACGTTCGTATGGAACTATTTTGTATACTGCCATTACGAAAAAACTGAAAATGCTAAACAAAACAATTCCGCCACAAAAAAATTAACTTCCACCATCCCCGACCACAAAGCCCTATCAGTCTGCCACTCTATTTAAGTATGAATATGTTCATAACTGCCCCTAGTGACTGGGTTCCTACGGTAAACAGCAGTTCTCATAAGGTGAAAGTAATCTCGAAACACTAACGACCAATAGCACTGGAAAATGTTGATTTTGAATGTAATAGCACTTGTGATATCTTCATACTGAACGGAGATTGCATTTCCAAAATATTTACATGTACATGTAATTCCTGCAATGATGTGATTGCATTGAACACCAGGCGCTCATCTTGGCAACTCCCCAAAACGTCTCCAATCTGAAACGGTTTGGGTCAAATGTGGAAGCCAAAATTTTTTCCTGAGCAGGCATGCCAAATATCATCAGTTAAACTCAAAAAGATCAATATATAAATTTGTGCTAATTATAGTACCACTATGTAGTAGATATTTTAATTCTCTGGTTCAATTTGATTACTTTTATTTGTTTTAAGTTATCTGTTTGTAGTTTTGCATAAATGACTTGCTGTTGATCTTGGCCAGGCCACTCTTGAAAAAGATTTCTAATCTCAGTGAACCTTTCAGGGTGAAACTTTTTGAATATGTTGTGTATTGAAATTTGTTTCACAACACCTTTAGCAGTGTTCTTACTGTATAAATTATCTTGACTGTTTTTCAATATTATGAATTTATTATGAATTTATATGCCAGACCACACCCATGTGAATATGTCTTGTCAATTTTGGCCACGTCATTTAGAGAGAGAACATTGTCTATAGATGCTGCTTACCAAGTTCTGTGCAGATCAGTTATCTGGAGAAATTGTATTTTTTCCCACAATTTCAAAGTGGTGGAAAATCCATTTTGGGTCACTGAAGTATTTTGTTTTCATCATTGCCGGAATGATTTATGTCTTTTGTTCCCTTGGTCATGGGAACAAATGATTATATGATTATATTAAAAATAGATGTGGACTATGTATTCAATATGGCTTTAACTACTTTCACTTCTAAACATACAGATGTGTCTATTTATACTTAGTCAAAATTCATAGAAAATGCACAACAATAAATGATCAGTTATATCAAGTTATATCATGTTAAACAATCCAGCAAAGCAATACATTTATATTTAATGCCATTTCAATTATGCCTGTCTCCTGTGTAGGTATACTGAAACATTTAACTGCTGGTACTAATCATTTATTTACTTAATTAATTGACCTGTAGGTGTCAGCTTTGAACTGTGTGCTTTGCCAGATTTTCAAGCCCCCTAGATTTAATAAAATTCCCCGGATTTTGCCAGCCTAAAGATTGGAGGAACAAGCACCTGCTATGCCAGGCTGGGAAGGGGACAGGCCTGGCAGCTTGTAGATTAAATAAAGCTGTCTTCTCTGTGCCAAGGTAATGGCTTCTCAAACCACAGTTAAATGTATTACTGATGTCATGTCAGAGTTGCTTTGTTGTATAGCTCTCTCCAGGGTATTGGGGGATGCAAAAACTAGCCAGGCCAATGATAGCCAGGAAAATGCTCAGTGCAAATAATGCAAAAAACACAGGCACATTATTTAGATGCTTATGGTCACAACTAACGTGATATTTATGATAACGCTTTTCTGTCACAAAGATAACTTCTTCACTTGGAGTAAATGTAGCTGAAATAAAAATTTTATGTTTCACATCCACATACTGGTATTGATGGTTGCCATGACAAATAATCAATCTTAAACTCTAACAAATGTTTTCAATTCATAAAAGGAAATGGTTCCCATTTGTCCCCAGCTGGTCAATACACATTTGAGGCTCAGTCAAGAGCTGTGTAATGAATGTGTGCTGGCTTGTTTACCCAGGGAGACAGAGACATAATTTCAGACTCCATGGATCTGGCCTGCACTTTGCCAAGGCCTCATGCCATGATTGCTATACAGCCAGTTTCCTGGAAAATATTTGAGGCTGTTTCTCACAGCTGTCAGGCCTTTCTCTCTTGCTCTTTGTAGCCTCACCAGGGCACAGTTTTGAAACATTTCGGGATATTGGCAATTGTGTAGGATTAATTCTTAGCATTGTGTTTTTCCAAAGCTGAACACTTTGATTCTGTTCTTTTGGCTACAGATAATGGTGTAGTTATCCAGTCAGGATTGCATGCCGTTCTTGTGTTTTTCAAAACTCTAAAAAAGTGATTACGATAGTTTATAAGCCATAAATCCCACAGGAAGCATAGAATAAGGATCGACCTGGCTAACCATTATATTTCTTAGTTGGATGCAAGCATCGGCTACCACCAAATCCTTACACGTTCAACAATAAACGGCGACTGGTTTTGTAGCATTTTTTTATTTGATATGTGATTAAAAAGTTAAATAGCAGTTAAATATTGTAGACTCCAGAGCTATACATTAAATGGTAGGCCAAACATTGATTAATGAAACAATTGCTTGTACTGTAACCCAGTGTTTTGAGGATGGAGTGACTATTGTTTGGCATGAGATTGCATTAGACAGTTTTTTGCACTGCTCGCCAAATGTTATATTCAAACAGGATAGCACACACAGAGTAAAATATATTTGCATTTCAAATTTAATTAAATTAACAAATAAATATGATTTCCAGCAGCCAGCACATGGATATCTTCTTTAAACTTTAAGCACTATTCAGATATGTACAAATAAATAGGGCAACACCTCACTTACATAAACATTCAGTGGCACCACAGAAAGGCTCGATAAGCAACGGGGCACAGACGTTGCAATTTCAGCACCACAGACCGTGACCAGTAACCAATTATTGTTGTAGCCTCAAAATCCATATCCTAGACATCCACCAGCATACATCCACCATGTTTTGGGATAAGACTAGACCGGCAACAACCAGGAAGCCGCACACAGATCACATGTCATTTGGGCACAATATGTTTAGAAACCAATCTGAGGCAGCTTGTGCCCTTCCAAAACTACCAATGGATGTGCCCCTGGGATTGAGCAAGTAATTCCCACCTGAGAAGCTGAATTATCAGCCAAATATATTTTGTTCTGTTCTTTAGCAAGACAGTTAACCCCTAATTTGTCCTGGCTTGCCATGGAAAGAGTAGACACATTTCCAAATTCTGTACCAGCTTGTGCTTTTTCAAAAACATTGTTTTCTCAGAGGGATGCATCTGTTGTGATCACCTTACAATGGAGTGGGAAAATTATAATGCACTAAGGTTGAAATTGCATGCCCTGTGCAGTTGAGTTTGAGAACCTGGAACAGAATGTGTTGTGATGGAGTCAGACAGCCATGCTCTTGCTTCACACTGAAACACAGTGATTGAATGTGAGTGACTCCCCACCTCTACATTTTGGTCTGTGTCAGCAGCAGGTGATCAACCTCTCTACGATACTCAACATGGACTAATTGCATCAGCAATCAAACTGACAAGACTTATAGACCCGACTTGAATAGCCTAACAGATGAACTGATGGATATCAGTGTTTAGAGTGAGTGCAGGAGGGCTAAGAGTACATATCCTTGCAGAACTCCACAGTGCTGAGAGATAAAGTGTTCAACATCTGCATGTCTATCTTTACATGTTGAGTCTTACTGGTACACAACATAATTATTATATCCATAATCTGTGATTGTGAAATTATTCTAATGAAATAGATTTTTGATTATTTTTCAGAAAAAGAGAACAGAATCCTTATTCTGATTCATATAAAAAAGTTGTAAACTCGTCTGTCTTTATGCCTGAACTCAAAGGGATAGTTCATCCAAAAATCATATTTCGGTGACAGTCTCCTTACACTGAGTAGGTCCTTCAGGCACAGAGTCATTTTTTAAAACAATCCATAATTGAGCTCTGACTCAGTCAGTAATTAGCATTATTAGCAATTCATTAATGGAAACCATACATACCCCTATCGCAAAGCTGCATTGCAAGAGGAAAACTGCTCTATTTTGGGCTAACCAAAATCCAAGAAATAGCCCTAAAACCACTGATAGGACGAGGGAAAGAAGAAACTTTGCTAACTCCACATCTGATAAGCCAGATACTACCTTGATTGGGGACGACATAACCAAGCATATCAGAATGGCAAAGACTGAATACCTAACCATGGCTGACACATCGGTCAGAGAGCTAACAGAAATGTTGCCAGCTATTCTCTCTACACATCCAAGCAACATGCAGATTATTATCCACACTGGGTCTTTTGACATTCTACAAAGGAAAACTGGCTCTGAGATCCTGAAAAAGGATTTTTCTATGCTACTGGAGAAAATAAACAACTTTCAACAACATGTTTTCATCTCAGGCCCCATTCCAACCTTGGGGAAAGGAATTGAATCTTTTAGCAGA
>JACXGI010015400.1:0-11268 GCA_016801175.1 Esox masquinongy
TTCAGCCTATCCCATCCTCTCTCCTCTCTCCTCAGCCTATCCCATCCTCTCTCCTCTCTCTTCAGCCTATCCCATCCTCTCTCCTCTCTCTTCAGCCTATCCCATCCTCTCTCCTCTCTCCTCAGCCTATCCCATCCTCTCTCCTCTCTCTTCAGCCTATCCCATCCTCTCTCCTCTCTCTTCAGCCTATCCCATCCTCTCTCCTCTCTCCTCAGCCTATCCCATCCTCAGGCTCTGTCTTTTAGCCGTTTCATTTGGGGGAGATGGGTTCAGCTTTCCAGGACTAGAGTTGCCCACTCATAGCCCAGACGGCCAACTCATAGCCCAGACGGCCAACTCATAGCCCAGACGGCCAACTCATAGCCCAGACGGCCAACGGACAGCCCAGACATCAAGGCAAGGATGCTGTGAAGAGGAAGGTGTGGAACACATAGACAGATACGCAGGAAAGCAGACGGGCAGAAAGACAGGCAGTATAGATTAGGCCTGTGTGTGTTTGGGGGCGGGGGTTTAGGGGGCACTGTAGGGTGAGAGGGAGGGGCCAGACAGGGTAAGGTATAAGTGGTAGGTTTCATACCTCCATCTGGAAACAACTAGTCCCACAGACACAAAGGTTTCTTCACACTGGGCTGGGGGAGGAGCTGGGAAGGTAGCACAAGGAGTAGAGCAACATCACATGTTTTACTTCACTATTCCTTTCACACAATCGTTCAAATAGCTAAAGGGCCCATCTTTAAAAGAGAAAAAAATTAAGTTGTACACATTTTTGAATTCTTAAATGACCTATGAATACAGTGCAACAGACACGTAACTCTCAGATACATTTAGTGGCCTTACGGTTACAGCATCTGACCAGTAACCAGTAACTATATTTAGTGGCCTTACGGTTACAGCATCTGACCAGTAACCAGTAACTATATTTAGTGGCCTTACGGTTACAGCATCTGACCAGTAACCATAAGGTGTCAGGATCTTAAATGTTTGGAGGATGTGTGGATCTTCTGTTAGTCATCTGATCCTTCAGCTGGCTGTCGTAGTCTGGTGTGTTTGTACTTAACCACACAATGTATGATGTTCCAGGACGACCGCCCACAGGCCGGTAACACTCCGCACAAGTGAGATTGCAGTCTCCTCTGGAGAGAGATTAAATTACTTTAAAAAATTTGAGATTTTTTGGATTGCTTAGAAAGAGCATTAATTTCACAATTAATGGATAACAATGTTCTGTCTGTTTCTTAGATGGGAACCATTCCTGTCTCCTGTCATAACATTGATATTCAGGAATGTGATAATCAGATAAGGAACTGGGTGTTTTTCATGTGGCAAGGAAAGTTCAAAGAGATGTGTCTGTAGTGGGTCTGGAGGTCCTGTCTTGTGAGTTCGGGTCAGTGCTTTCTGCCTGAGATTCTTTAAGCCTGCGTGTGAAGACAAACACAGTTCTTCTCTAGATCTGTGTGACCACGTTGTTGAGGCCATGTTCAGTCTTTTGGTAGCAGTGTACTTTGTTCTGGGTTGTAATGTTCCGTGTATCCGTACAGGTCAAACATTTGGGTTAATAGATTTTCACACAGTTTGCAGACTGCACACTTGCAGTTTACTAAGTTCAGATGGTAGGCAAACAGCTGTTCCAAATGAAACCCTGTTCCCTGTACACTGTTGTACACTCCTTTTGACATGGCATGTAGGGTACAGTAGTGTGCCATTTATGTGGCGGAGTGTATCAGAGTACTGAGGTGGAAAAGCTTTTGGAGACGTTTTCCCCTTATTTCCTGTGGAAAGAGTGATGTCATGATGTCCCCCAGTCACCATCTGCTCCTTCCCTCCTCTCTTCCTCACTCCCTCTCTCTCCCTCCTCTCTCCCTCCCTCCCTCCCTCCCTACCTCCTCTCTCTCTCTTTCTCTCTCTTTCTCCCTCCCTCAGTCTCTCTCTGTTCTCCTCTTACTCCCTCTCACTTTCTCCACCTCTGTTGTTCTCTCTCACTCTCTATCTCTGTCTCTCTCACTCTGTCTGTCTCTCCTTGTCTCTGTCCCTCCTCTAACCCCCCACATGTTAAAGCGTCAGCGCTGAAGTTGACCTTCTACAGTTTTCTCCTGCGTTTCTGATCCAACTCTTTATGTCCTTGCCCCGAACGTCACCCTGCATAGTGCACAGCGTAGTGCACGGCTGGGACCAGAATCCCGTGGGTTCTGGTGAATCGTGAATCATGTATTAACTAGTGAATAGGATGTTATCTGAGCCAAATCTAAACGTCTGCAGACTTTATGTCCTCAATCTGAGCCACGGTGAGACACACAGAGATGCTGTTTTACTAGACCCAGTAATTTAAGGAAACACACAGACAAAATGGTTTACAGTTGCTAATGGTTACCTGTTAAACACACATTGAAACAATTGAGCAACATATGCTTTGCCCCAAAGGTCACCTCATTCCATATACACTACATTACGGTGACCAAGAACCATGAGGAAAATAACATGCTATTTCGGATGCTTTCATGAGAAACCTGTTACTTCCTGAATGATGTGTGCTTCTGTTGACCTAGATAAAACAGCTAGCAAGGCAATATTCTAAGAATGTCTGAAAATGACATTTAAATATGTATTCAGAAGTGTGGTTAGGTTTGGAGGTATGTTTGAAGGGCTGTGGGGCTGCTGGGATCCTGTGATGTGACGTGGCTTCTACGTGTGCCTGGTCACATCCATACAGCGTGAAGTCCTACTCTCTCACTGTGACAGGAAATAAAACCCAAGCTGCCAGATGACCTCCAGAGGTGCTGGCTGACACACACACGCACGCACGCACAGACAGACAGACAAAACTACCAAAGAGCCACTAACCCACCTAGCTGCAGGTGCTGCAACAGAGAGGGCTATGTTGAGGGGTGTCTCTCCCAACACCGCTACCCAACACACTCACCACAGGGCTGGCTCCCCCAACACTGTTGGCTGGGGCAGAATGGCTGGGGCAGAAGGGGGAGGGCAAGGGGAGGAAGTTGAGGACTTAATGTGGTAACTGCCCTGCCATACTATTCTCCCCTGGTACTGGGAGTGTCCCGTACAGTCAGACACATGCTTCCAGACCTGGGTCCAGATAGTGTTGCTGCTCTTTCACACAGTAGTGTTTGATTGAGCTTGCATGTAGCACCAGGTGGATAGTGCTGGGACTTTTGGGTGTGTTTCCTCAGTTCCATTTCAATAGGAAAGCTAGATAGAGCGCAGCAAATGTACTATGAATGAAAACAAATACTGGTTGAGCTGAGTGTGGTCTCCACCCAACGCTGATGTGATCTGGCAGCTGCTCAGCTCAGTGCTCTGGGCCAGTTAGGACAAGCGGAGGGAGAGCGGCTTGCTGAGGGTTAGGGGTGACGTGGTGGCGTCTTTGCCCTTTTCTGAGGTGGTCTGGGTGTTGGAGGATGATTGGGGAGTAACACGTGAGATGAATGCTGACCTTTAGGAATATTTAGGTCAGATTAGGCCTAGTGAAGAACTAGTGTAGAACAAAAGAATTAAGGTCCATCGAGCTTAATTAAGGAATTAAGGTCCATCGAACTAGGTTTAATCAGTGTTTGTGAAACCGGCTCTGACTTGCATCTTGATTTTAAGATTTGAGTCTGCCAGAATGTTTAAAGGAAGTAGTCGACGCCAGAATGTTTAAAGGAAGTAGTCGACGCCAGAATGTTTAAAGGAAGTAGTCGACGTGAATGTGAAAGTCACTAATCAGGAAAAGGTGCTAATTGCTTTTGCGTCGGAGTGCAAACCAAGCGCTTGTGCCCTAGCTTTAACAGCCTATAGTTAATGCCCAGTACTTCATAGCAAATCAAATTACCTGAAAACACTAATGTTGATACAGCTCAAATAATGGTAATAATGTAGTAGATACTTTAATAAGGACGTACTTCACTAGCAATTACCTTGGCATGTACAGCTCTGGAAAAAATTAAGAGACCACTGCACCTTTTTCTTTCCTTTCCAAAAAAGTCGAAAAGGAAGGTTTTGAGTGTGGAACAGAAGGGTTAAAATTAAGAGACCACTGCAAATTGAACGCTTCTGTTCCTCACTTAACTTTTTTGGAAAGGAAAGAAAAATGTGCAGTGGTCTCTTAATTTTTTCCGGAGCTGTATGTGCATGTCGTTAAATTCAGTACAGGTTAATGTTTGGTTGAACAGTTGTGGAGCTATTCCTATTAACAAGACTTGTTTTTACATCAGCTGTCATACCAAAGTGCTTAACAGGTAAGCAGCGGCTGTAACAAAGTGCTTAACAGATACCTCGCCTGAAACCTAGAAAGCAACAATTAGATACAGTGTCTTTTCACTTTCACTGATAATCATTCTGGGCACTATGTGTTTTATGTCCATTGTTTTCTTGTAGCAGTGACTTTGCTGATAGCTACTCAGGTAAGTGTGATAATGTAGTAATGGTGTAATAAGTGTAATAATGTAACATAGCTTCCTTACCATGAATGCTCTAATTGCTAGTCACTCTGGATAAGAGTTTCTGCTAACTTACTAACATATAGTAATAGTAACTAACATATGTAATATGTACTATATCAAGACTAACATATATAAATGTAATATGTCATATCAAGATTAATGTCATACAATATGTCATATACAAAATTTGTCATACAGTAAATCCACCAACATATTCCCAGTCCATTTAATTCCACGCAGTAACTAAAAAATATAAAAAATATGATTGGGTCTTGCACAGTGACTAACCTTGTCTACTACACAGATAGCCACTAAACTGTGATTTGTGAATTCACTGTAGATTGTCTGCTTCCCCTCACTGACAACTGGCAGTTCCTCTTTTAAAACTGAATTCAGTTGTCACAGGGTCTTATGTATGTATGTATGTATGTATGTAGGAAACAAAGTAATGGTGTCTAACTCTGACCTTCCCCTCTAGTGGATGTTCTTGTCTGTTAGAGCACAGTTAAAGCACTGTAGTGGAATATCTGGCAAAGCAGTGGGCACAAAGTCGGATTGTTCAGGGGCTGGGTGTTAGCTTACTGCACAGGAAGTGCATGTTAGGGTCGTCGGGTAGCGGAGGGCGGGGCAGAGGGGCGCTGGGACTCCACGTCTGGCCACATCTGTTCAAATAAGAGAGACCTTTTAGTTGGACAGGAAGCAGAGAGAGGAACGAGGTCTATTCACAGAACCCCCACTACGGTAACATGGAGGTTCGGAAACACTAAAGTTTTCAATGTGAGATGGAAATGTGCAATACCAGTACAGGGTGGAAGAGAATCAGTCAACCCACTCTATTACATTTGCTACATTTCCATTTTAATAATTTAGCAGACACTTTTATCCAGGGCAAATCACAGTTAGTGATTCATCTTAAGGTAGCACCCAGGAGCGACCACCGTAATACTGACTGAACCCACAATGGAAGATGACGTCTCAGACCATTCATTAACATGCTGGCAACCACCAGCTACAGAGGGTTAATATTAGGACGGACATGAGGTTTGCTGTTAGGACGGACATGAGGTTTACCGTTAGGACGGACATGAGGTTTACCGTTAGGACATGAGGGTTACCGTTAGGACGTGAAGGTTACTGTTAGGACATGAGGGTTACTGTTAGGACAGATGTGAGGGTTACTGTTAGGACAGACGTGAGGGTTACTATTAGGACCTGAGGGTTTCTGTTAGGACATGAGGGTTTCTGTTAGGACATGAGGGTTACTGTTAGGACATGAGGGTTACTGTTAGGACATGAGGGTTACTGTTAGGACGGACGTGAGGGTTTCTGTTAGGACGAATGTGAGGGTTACGGTTAGGACGAACGTGAGGGTTTCTGTTAGGACATGAGGGTTACGGTTAGGACGGGCGTGAGGGTTTCTGTTAGGACGGACGTGAGGGTTTCTGTTAGGACGGACGTGAGGGTTTCTGTTAGGACGGACGTGAGGGTTTCTGTTAGGACGGACGTGAGGGTTTCTGTTAGGACGGACGTGAGGGTTAAACTTGGTTAAACTCACAGGAAAACCACTGTATTAAATCTGTGCTGCCACTGGCACCGTATTCCCTACACAGTGCACTACATTTGTCCTGATGGGGAACAGGGGGGCATTTGGGACTCTTATTCCCGTCTTCCCCACTGTGATCAGCTGCCGGCCACATGTGGACACGCGCATCACCACTCACCTCAACACATAAACTCACTACACTCTCTTAACATTGTTAGTAGTATAGAATGTGTTACTGGTTTACTTTAAGTGAATCATGCTTATTCTTTCACATTGGTGGAATAATTCTTGAGAAACCATACTACGTAAGCACTAGAGAAGGAAACTACTTCAGAAATGCTGTTGAAATTGGTCAAAAAACTGCTGTTTTGTTTCTTTTTTCTTTTACACTTTTAACAGACTGCAGAGTGTTGGGTGTGGGAATAAATTTGTTTTAGCAAATTATTTTGTATTCTAACTATAGCCCTGGATGTCCTTGAGAATATTTTGGTATGACTCTTAACAGTAAGACAGACGATGATGGCAGGTAAAGGGGGATCCCTGCCCCAGATTAGACTGTTTAAGGATGGGACTGATTGTGTTAACCTGCCTGCTTGTGTGCTTCTCATTTCAGTCTAGGTGGTTTTGTTGTAATTGGCAGAGATCCAGGATGTGACCCCTCTATCTGCTGTCCTCTATCCTCTCCTCCTCTGCCCCCCCCTCTCTCTTTCAATCTCAATCTATCTTTCTACCCCCCCCCCTCGCTCGCTTGCTCGCTTAGCCCCTGTGGTACGTTAGCCTAACCTTACGATACACACACACACACACAGGTATATCCAGGATGTGGTAGTATAAATAGGTCATATGTTCTGGTCCAATCTTTGGCCTCTTTGTGATATTCTCTGCTTTATGTCTCAGAGTAATGTAGTCTACACTTTGTAAATTTAGGATAGGGTGAGTAAAACGTCTTGAGAGAGAAAGTGTCTCGCAGTATTAATTATAAACCAAATGCCAGCCTGCTGGACCATCAGGGCTGTTTAAAACAATGCCCTAGTGTTTCTGTAAGGCCAATTAACATAAGGGCTGTTTTCTGCCATCAACCAACACATTTCTTATAAAACTATAAAAGCTGTCTGGTTCAAAAGAGCCTCTTGATTAAGTGTCAATTACAGAACGCCGGGATGGGAACGTAAATATTACCATCTGTTGTTATATTCCTGCTGTGTGTCCCAAACCAAACCCTGTTCCCTATCTGGTGCACTACTATTTCCACAGGCCAGATAGTTGTGCTTCATGAAGGGAACACTGGGCCCTTTGGAAGACAAGCGTTGTGGTCAGTGCCTGGTAGATAGTACACACTGTGGGATCCATTTGGTCTTGGTGGGAGGGAGGGACCTTTTGGTTCCATGAATAAGCATTAAATTTGTCAACAGCCTTTAAAATAATTTTGCTTCCAAACAATGGAAGCAAACTCTAGTAATAGAAACAAAAAAGGGCAGTTTGTTGTCCCACCTCCGGCTTTGTGTCCCAGCTTCGGCGTGGCCACGTTTACCAGATCCAAATCATTCCTCACTCCGCTGAGATCGAGCCGGGCTGACTTCCCCTTGTGGTGGTTTAATGTGAATTAACCTTTACCCTTCGCTGTGAGTCTGTCATCTACACATAGTCCATTTACATTGAAGTAGCATCCATTACCAAGCTGTTGCACTGCCACTCTAATTCTACACTAATGTGGTACTTCATACACTGACTAACACAATGCTAAGTCCTCCCTGTCTAACAACACCTTGTAGTGTGTCTGAAATCAGTGGTGAAGTATCATTCATCATTGTTTGATGATAGATATGGCAGAAAAACAAAGACACTATGAACAACTGTTTTTCTGCCATTGACTTTAGCCTACATACATACTACTTTAGCTATGTTATGTGTAATATATATCATCTGTTCTATTCGCCAGATGCTAGCTTTATATCCTAAGCGATGGGACAGCACGTTTTTCCCTTGGTGCCGCTTGACAGTTCGACACGAGATGTGTATTTAGCCACTGACCCCACCTAGTGGACTTGATAAGTACTGCATTACTACAAGTCTGGGATCTGCTTAGAATTAGCACTGTAGAACTAGAACACATTGCCTCATCAAGGCTTTGTATGAATAAAGTTAACATATTTTCATGGTAGAACCTTGTTGTAACAGAAGTATGTTAACACACAATCAAGGAGTCCTCTATAGGACTAGGGTGTCATTTCGAATACAGGCGTGCAGATCTGTTGGACAGCTGATTGGATCAGCTTATGTAACATCTACAAACAAGGTTGTTACTGGTGCTTGTTGTGAGTCTGTAGACCATAGCCAAGTCAAGTCAAAATTTATTTATCAAATGCACCGAATAACACAGCGTCATCCTGCACAATGAAATTCTTGTGACAGAGAGACAGACGTAGCTGTGTTTAGTTATGTTGAATATTCTTCTTTGTGAGATACATTCATGATGTGGTGTTTGGCATAGCCATGTCACCTCAAAGAGGCAGAGAATATCTCCTTACCACGGTAACCTGCAGATTTCTAAATATAATGCCTCCAAGTAAAATATTGTTCTATATTTTCTTTCAGTAGTTTCACCCTTATCTGAACTCCCAGTAGTAGGCAGAGATGGAGGGAGGGAGGGGGAAAGTGAGAGGGAGGGAGGGAGGGGGAAAGTGAGAGGGAGGGAGAGAGGAATGAGATAGGAAGGGCCGGGGGGGGGGTGGTGGAGAAGGAAGAATAGGAGGAGGGAGGTGGTGTTTGTCTTGGTATGAAGCTTGGATATTGTTTCCTTGCTTCCTTAAACAATGTTTAATGCTGGATTATTGTTCTCTGTTTCCATCCACATGAAGATGTCACCATTACAGAGTCAATGCTTTTTCCAGCAGCAAACTCATCACTATGCAGTTTTTCTCTTCAGGTCCTAACCAGAGCCAGCTAGCTCCCTGTTAATTGGCTGTCTCTCTATTTCTCTCTCTAGCTCACACTCACTCTCTCTACTCACTCCTGGCTCTGTCATTTTCTATGTCTCTCTCTGTCTCCCCCCACCCTCTCTTCTTTCTCTGTCTCCCCCCACCCTCTCTTCTTTCTCTGTCTCCCCCCACCCTCTCTTCTTTCTCTGTCTCCCCCCACCCTCTCTTCTTTCTCTGTCTCCCCCCACCCTCTCTTCTTTCTCTCTCCCCCTGTCTCTCTTTTCTCTCACTGCCGCATCAGCGTCAGACTCCTCTCTGCCATTCCTGTCACGTCTGTGAGCTCAGATTAAGACATTGCTCCACTTCAGTAACAGTAGACACACAGAGAAGAGGGGTGGGGAGGGAGAGCGGGGGCAGGGGGAGGGGGAAGGGGGAGGGGGAGAGAAGGGAATGCATGAGGGGAAACTCAGAAGACATTTTTGGGGAAGAGACCGAAAGAGGAGGAAGAGAACAGGAGACAGATTTGAAGGTTATGTAGTTGAACCTATAGCTTAGTCTGCTAATGACACCTTGTGGGACTGTCAGAATACAAGGAGAGCAGAAGGAGAGGAAGAGGAGAGGAAGAGGGCGAGGAGTATTGCTCCAGTGTAACTACAGTCCTGTTTCTGGGTCACTGAATTATGGAACCATCCCAAACCATGAACCGTGTCTCAAAGGACACCTTATTTCCTAGATAGTGCACTACTGTTTACCAAGGCCCTCAGGGAATACGAATCATTGTTTTTGCTTCATAGAGGTTCGGTCGCCAGCTCCAGGAGTCCCAACTCTTTATAAACCGTCCTCAGTCAGACTCATGTTAATATTTATCATCCACAGCTGAACGTGGTTCTCAGGATTCTGTCCTAGATGTCCCTGGTCTGGTTATGTAACATCACTGAATATGAGATGGTTTGGGGATGATTCTGAGAGCATATCATCATTGTCTGACTTTGGATATCAAGCACGTCAAACCCTTATTCCCTTGTGAAGGATGCTTTAGATGTGTGCCTCTATCATCTCTGACACCTCGTAATAACATGTCATAACAGACAGGCCCTAGGGCCACAGTGGGAATCATGGAGCCTGGCAGGAGGAGACCAGAGAGAGGAATGGAGAGAGAGGAATGGAGACTGAACTGGAGTCAAATTCATAATTCAAATTACAATCAGTGAACTCTGTTTAACCCTCTTGTCTGCCTGTCTTGTCACACAGCCTCTCATCCGCTCACTAATATACAGTTAAATAGGATGTTTCTGTTATAGTGATTATTTACGTGTTTTTACTATAGTGATTATTGACATGTTTATACTATTGTGATTATTGTCATGTTTCTGCTATAATGATTATGAAAATGTTTCTACTATAGTGATTCTTGTCATGTTTCTAGTATAGTGATTATTGACATGTTCATACTATAGTGATTACTGAAATGTTTCTACTATACTGATTATAAACAGTGATTATTTGGATGTTTCTACTGTCGTAGTGATTAGTGGAAAATGAATTTCATGAGGTATTGTAAATTATTAATGGTTAGACAAACTATTCAAACAACATTGTAGCAAACTTTTGAGTTTGTGAACTTTTTGGGCTTGTTACAATTTACACCCCAAAAAATGTATTCATGTATTTAGGTCAGTTATACTGAAAATTGATTCCTCCGATCTGTTTTAATGAAGATCAATTTGCATTTTCAGTTCACTTTCATCATTCGTCTGTTTTGCATTTGTTAGTCCATGAAGTTAGTCCACAAATTTCATTTTGTAAATATTCAGCAAATATTTGTTTAATTGAGACAATCTACTCTAAACATCTGATCCTATTGTGATTCCATGTCCTTTTATGGCCTTTTTCTGTCCCACGCACTGTTGGGTCTAGAACATGTCTGTCATGGCTCCTTAGTATCTAACCCAGTGTTGGGTCTAGAACATGTCTGTCATGGCTCCTTAGTATCTAACCCAGTGTTGGGTCTAGAACATGTCTGTCATGGCTCCTTAGTATCTAACCCAGTGTTGGGTCTAGAACATGTCTGTCATGGCTCCTTAGTATCTAACCCAGTGTTGGGTCTAGAACATGTCTGTCATGGCTCCTTAATGTCTTACCCAGTGGTGAGTCTAGAACATGTCTGTCATGGCTCCTTAGTGGTTAGGGTCCTTAGGTCTGGACCGTGTCTCTCATCCATTGTTGGTTTTTGAACCCATGTCTTTAGTTTCCACGGCCTGGTTTGGTATTATTCTCCACCAGGAGAGGGCAGCAGTTATTCTGTTTTCCTCTTCGTTTAAGTGCCATTTGCAGCAGCTGTGTGTGTGTTTTAGAGCTGTCTCCATGTCCA
>JACXGI010015401.1:0-17533 GCA_016801175.1 Esox masquinongy
CACGGATAGGCAGGACGAGAAACTGGAGAACGCTAGATGTGGCATGTAAACATGAACCATTGATCTGGCAGGGGAGAAGTGGCAGGGAGTTGTATAAATCTGCGTGCTGATGAGGTGACTGGGGACAGGTGTGTGATTTGGTGATTGGTGACAGGTGTGTGCTTTGGTGTGCACTGAGACTCAAGGGCGCGGGCGCCCTTTGCTGCGCGCTCGCGGAGGCGGGGACGTGACAATGAGAGTGTCCCCATTTGAATACTTAAATTCCTGGGTGGGGTTAAGGCCTAAGAAGGTGTGAACTACGCTGAATGGGCATAAACAAAGACCAGTGCAAATCATTCAAGCCTCTTTTCTCAGAACTAAGTAGAACAGATTATCAACATTTAAAGCAGCTTATCTTCCTCATAACTTTATAAAAACAATATTGTATTATATACCATTACAAAGCTCTGAATCTGGACCTTTATAAATAAAATAAAAAGCCAAGCTCAAATTTTGCGATAGGAACCCGTTCAGGAATTCTGTCACGTATGTCAACATGTTGCCTGTGAACTCCACACCAATGGACCGCAAAGATCTCAAACAAGGCAACCTTTAAAATAGTGAGGGGGGAGACAGAGAGAGAAAGGTGAGAATGACAGTTGATTGAGTTAATTCATAACAGTCCCGGTAACTTTAATCTATAACAATGTAGAGCGGTAGTTACATGTATTGTATACTTACTCAGTGGAAAAGCCTGCATGGCCCTTGTAACACCCTCAACAACAATGGACAATGAACCACATAAGTTAGGGCATCCTGATGGGGGGTAATGTGTCACATTATCTTCAGTCTAAAAAGCTGCTACATTATGAATAATTTTATATTAATATCAATAATTTAATCTCACCTTACAATAACAGCAGTTTCTTCAGTACACTTCACTGCAACTCTGTCAATTGCAGTGTCTGTGTCCAAAGCCACGAGTAAGTCCTATTCAGTGGCCATCAACATGAAGGCTTCCAATTTGCTGGCAGACAGGCTGCTCCTTAGTCTGCTTTTGATATATTTTAGGGTTGAAAATGATCATTTGCAGGCCACCTGAGTTATTGAAAGTGTCAGCAAGAACTTCTATGGAAGTCCAAGCAGGGGATATGCATCTGTGAGCATGTTGCTAAATCTCTGGAGAATTTGATAGCAGCACAGTAGGCACTCTCTGCAGGAGGCACAGCTTTTGTTGACGATTTCTATGTCCTCTTCCTTTCCATCAGGTCCATCCTCCACTGTCCTGGTCGCATATTCATCCAGTGGTGATTCCCACTGGCCTGATAAGCTTTTCACTGGCCTGCAATCAAATTTCACCAGGCACTTGCTGAAGTCTTCAAGTGCAGATTTAGGGAGAGCACTGGTTCGAACCAGGGGGAAGTTTTTGGGATACAGAACTGACAAATCTGCATAAAGAGTGCCATGTGCCAGAAATATTCAGTGGATGGCCTCAATAGCTGTATCAAGAACTGGGTTATGGACCTTCACCTCGTAAGCTCATCTCTCCCAGCATGGCTTTCTTCTTCATTCTTCTTTTCCGTGGCAGTGCAGCCTCCACTTCCACGTCTGTCTCTTCATCCTGCTCCTCGATTTTTTCATTTGCTCATTTCACAAAGTTTTCAGCAGCATCCTTGACAGCCTGGAAATCTCTCGCCATCTGTTTAAGGGCATCTTGTGTTGACATGACCATCCTGTGGGCAGAGAGGACGTCCATTCCTCCCAACTGCAGGTACTTTGAAAGTGGCGATGTATGCTCAAATATCCTGAGGAATAATTGAGCTGTCAGTATTGTCTCATACCTGAGTAGGCCCACTTTGTATCCTCTGGCTTTGGTGCGTACATTTCCTTTCACTGTCTTCTGTTCCTGTATGGCTGTGAGTGTGGACAGCACATCAATGTACAGACTGTCTTGAGGCTTTCCAAATGATCCAAATATTTTGCCATTGTGCTTGGCCCACCAATGTGTTTCTCTAATTGGAGCGATGTGCCTGTGTCTCTTGTCATGGCTCTCCTTCTTCACCTTCTGATATGTGTCTCTGATGAACACTGCTGTGTCATTGAGGAGATCAAACAGTGATCCACTCTCAATCACTATTTGTGTGGTATCAGACAGCACAAGATTGAGGACATGTGCATAGCACCATACATGCACATGGTTGGGGGACTGCGATGCCATCAGCACAGAGAAGCCTCTGTACTGCTCCTGCATGTTTGAAGCCCCATCAGTGGCGTTTCCTATGCACAGGCTTGTGTCCAGTTCCAAATGCTCAAGGACCTCTGTTAGCAACTTGACAAAGGACTGTCCAGTGGACGCGCTGCACTGGACAACTGTGACAAGCCTCTCATTGACAACGTCAGTCGCATACCTCAAAATAACTGAGCATTGGTCTTGTGCTGTTATGTCCTGTGTTGTATCCAGCTGGACGGAAAACATTCCAGCTTTCTGGATGTCAGTGGAGATGTTTTCCTGAATTAAGTTCTGGATTGTATCGATCACAGAGTTGACTGTTGTTTTAGACAATAGAGTGATTAGGGAACCTCTTCCTCTTGATCCTGTTGACACATGCAATTTTTTGCTCTTCTCAATCACATTACTGAGATGCTTTTTCAAACACACATCATATTTTCCCAATAAAATGATCAGCTCCAAAAAAATTCCATGATCAATGCTATCATTGTCCAGAGTATACACAGCCTCATTCTCCTCCTGTCTGTAGCTTAGGCCCCTCTTCCATATAACTCTTACGACCTCCACTACCCATTCCAAAACCTGACACCTCTTCTTGACCTGACTTCTGTGCGCTGTCAGCTGTCTGCCCCCCAACAGGTTGTTGATATCAGCAGTTGCACATGTCTGGTGCACGTCTCCAGTCTGACATTCCTGTCACAAAAATGCTGGAGTCAGTTGCCTTGCTGATGGCCAGGCATACAAAACAAACCAAACTGTGACGTTCATTACAATACGTCAGCCACTTCCTGCTTTTGCCGTCTCTACTGGTGAACACCTTCTTCACCACAGGGTTTTAGTATCTTGTTTGGGGTGATGATTTAAAAACACCTGCATCATAGCAGGCTCAGGCCGGGCAAATTAGTCTAGAGCCTGTTCCTTCCTGTCCCTATCCTCCACTTCTAACTCAACATCCTGTCTGCACTAGACATAAGGTGAAACAGATAATTACAATTAATTGGTTGAGGTATTAAAGGTAAGTATCGATTTTGGTTATATAGTCCTATATTCTTGAAGAGTAGGACTTCTAGATGGACAATGTTATCTTATTATTATTGCACCATAAATGAAAATACAAGCCTGTTGTGCTCTAATGTTTACAAACAATACAAATGTAAACAAACCTTTAATGGCTTTAAAACCATAGATATAATGCATAGATGGTACATTTAGTTCTATCTGACGTCTCAACTGCTCAGCCATCTTACCTGGGACCAGATCAGAAAAGTCAAGCCACTTAACACTAGTGATGACGGTATTTTTTGCAGCAGTAATTTGGTCCAGAAAAAGGATGAACGATAAAAAGGAGGTGGGAAACATTGTTCACGCATCATTAATAGTGTAGAAATGTATGATAACATACTTAACTTTCCATACCATGTTTTTAATCAATGAACAAGAAAGCTAATCCAGCCTAACTGTAGCTGTTTACAGTATCATAGCTGTCTACATACATTTACAGTATCAGAATTCTGTTTGTTTTTTAAATTAACGGTCTCAGCTAGTTTGCTACAGTAAAGTATGAAATAATGTTGCACACAACATATGTGAAATTATGTGTTTTCGTTGAAAAAACTTAATTATTGTGCATAACCAGCAATGGCGATGTTGGGTAGCCTTTGTCCACAATAAAGTAGCCTTGTTACTCCTATTTTTGTCCTCTGATTACTATGCTACTGTTAGCATACCAAATTCAGTGCGCTAGCTTGCTCCGTTTAGTGTACTGTTACTAAAATAGTGATTTCTACAATGAAATGAAATTGTAATATTTGTATGTATATACAAATACATAGATGTATTATAATTTAAAATCACAGTTAATTGTTATCTTTGGAAATAAAGAAATATACATTTGCACTTTATTTATAGTACTATCTGTATCTTCCTATATTAGACCATAGCAATTTGTACTCTTAAATTAATAAATTATTGAAAACTATTTCTAATGGATTTGTTTGTTAATATTCTGAAAAGTAGAACTGAAATTCCACTTCTACCTTGTGTTTCTGTTGTAGATTGTTTAGAACAGGTCCCAGGTAGGATGGCTGTCTAATTGTTCCATTCTGATTTATAGGGGCTCTATGACATCAGCCCATCTACTGTTCTATTGTCTATGTTTAAACCCTTTAGATCCCACTAGAATTCTAGAATGCTGCTGTAGATTACTGAGAATTCTCAAAATAAATCATATTTATCACACATTTCAAACAAACAGACATAGCACAAGAACAAATTACAAATTAGAATTACACGTTAACAAGTTTGTTTTAAAGAGCACATAGTCTTCTTTGACTGGACCTTGTCCCCCTGTGTTTGCAGCACATCAAATGTGTGCTGCAAACACAGGGGGAAAGGAGGATGTGAGCATCCTCCTTTCCCCCTGTGTTTGCAGCACACATTTGATACTGATCACTTCTATGTTTATTTACTTATTCAATGATTCTTCATTATTTTTTATAGACATGTATACCTGTGTACTTAATTTCTATCCTAGTAGGCAATCATTGGAATGTTAACGGTTAACAGATGTTTCTTTAAGGTGTGAATGCAGGGACAAAAGGTTTGCTTGTTATTGCCCAGCTGGCTTGTTTCTTGAGATAACACCACTCTGTCATATGAGATGGCCCCAGAACAGATTGGAATATGTCCCTAATTGATAAGGGGTTTATTCTTCAGGACTAGTTTTTGTTATCCTTAGGTCAGTAAACCAACCCCCACACCTTTGGGTAGGGGATATAAACCAGAGTGGAGTTTGGGAAAGCTCTCTTGAATTTTCCTCACTCCTGCCCGCATCTTCAATCTCCGGAGAACTTTCTATCTTTGATACTTGTACTGTAATTGTAATACTCTATATATTAAAATAATTTGCTACATTAATTCATTGACTATTTGGAATGAATCTAAAACGGGCCCAAATCCAGTTCCACCAATATTCCACAATTTCTCTGAATAGCCTCATAGAGGAACCAGATAGTAAGCTAGCTTCAGCAAGCAGTTGGGGTCGTTTCTATGCCTGACATCGGTAGAAATGTGAACGGTTTGCATAAAACGAAACACTGCAATTGTTTTTGACAAGATTGAGCGAGCAATCATTTGAGGTCCGCACAACAAATGTGATCAAAACAAAGTAAGCATAAGGCACAAATCTCAAGACACCTAACTTTGTATAGATAAGTAAATGTATGTCACATCTTTTGGCAGATTCAGGACATCACGATCAAGTGACAACGTCATCAGCAAAGCACAACATTACTGTCTCCCCTCCTGGCTAGCTAGTGAAAGTACCAACTCATTGCTTCACAAGTGAAACAGATTTGCAGCCAGAGCTGTCAGCGCTTAAAGATACTTTAAGCAGCCAGTATGGGATGCTGACAAAATAATGTATGCTCGTTAATGTTAACTCAGCCGATGTTGCGACTGCATACGGGAAGTATGCTAGCTAAAAAAACAATGCCTAATAGCTTATGCTGCGCTATTTGACATTGACTGACTGAGTCCATAGTATGTGGCTGCAGTACCGGAGGCTGCAGTTTCAGGACCGCAGTTCTAGGACCGCAGTTTCAGGACCGCAGTTCTAGGACCGCAATTTCAGGACTATCGTTATTCGCGACAGCGCCACCTAGAGAATTGGATGACCGGAAGGCAGTATTTGACCCAAGCTGGAGGCTGCAGTTTTAGGACCGCATTTCTAGGACCCTAGATTTTCGTGACAGTGCCACCAGTTCAAATGGTTGACCGAAAAAGTGCAACCAATGAAGTGTTCCACACCAATAGTACTTTCTGTCTGAGTAGCATGTGGCTGCAGTACTGGAGGCTGCAGTTTCGGGACCACAGCTTGAGGACCCTTCAACAGCAAAGTTGATGTTAGCTAGCTAGGCCGAACTTCACCCAAGGCTTAAAGTTTAGTATCATAACGTTAGTTAACTAGTGAAGTTACCATTCCAAGTGGACAGATGCAAAGGGTCCGCGTGAAGGCAGTACTGAAGAAAAAAATTCCCTTATGCCATTTTCTCATGAACAAAAAGAATCTTAAAAGGCACATGGAAAGGAAGCACACAGGCAAACATAAGGATATAACAGAAAGTTCCCACCTTCAGAGTCAATGTATAGAGCCAGTGAATGGTGTCTATACTGTCCACAAATCTTTTCTTGGTACCAGTATTCCTCTGCATGTTCAAACCGAAGTATGGGGGAAAATCAACATGTTTCCTGTGAATCCACTAAGTGCCAGGAGAACATGGAGTTGGCATGGAGGAGTGTATTGAAAGCATATCAATGCATACACCTTAAATCAATAATATATTGTACATCCTGTCCTTCCTCTCCTGTACCTAATGAAGAAACACTCACTGAGATGGTAAACAGCAAGTGGTTTGGCGAGGATAAAAATAAGTTCTGCCTCGATCAGCAAAACCTTGCCAAAGGTAACCATGTACACATCTCTGTCTGTGTACTCCATAATTGGAACCTCTCAGATAAAGAAATACATATCCATTTATGAACCCACAGTTTCATATTACAGTCGACTGGGTAGAGTCATGGTGTCGTACGACACAAAAAAAAAAAATCATGGCCCTGTCCTTGTTCAAGGACAAAGAGATCATGCCCACACAAATATATTGCAAAATGTTCAGGAAAGACCGGAGCACAGATTAGGTGGAATGCACAGCCGCATCAACAGGAGACGAAAACACGGACGGTCACGAGGATGTTGATCTGGGTGACATAACATATCCACCTAAAGATGACCAAAGATGAAAGGCATGGTTCAATATATACGTACTTGCTGTTCGGCCAGAACATTTACGGCTTCCATCAGTGGAAAAAGAGTACCCAAGGCAACTTGTTCCAGAGAAGATGATGTGCCAGCACTGCCCAGGCAAAACTGAGTGACCCAGTCCTCATTACACACAAGGCCAAAGTCCTCACCCACTCATGTATTGTTCAAGGTTGGTCAATGATGTTGTAGAAAATTAATTTATTGTCATTCTTATTTATTCATTATCTTATTAGAAGTATCTGTATTCTGTATGCTTGATCTATTACACATATACTGAAACTCTTGTCCCTCTCTCTCTGTCTCCAACTTATAAGGCCAGTATCTGTATTCAGGGACAGGGATGAATGGAATGTCAGCTACACAGAGCCTTGGCTCCCTTAGCAGTAAAAGAAACAGGCCTCTGCCAGTGCCATAAAACCGCCATAAGAACCTGTTCTCTAGGAGGAAGCTCTTGAACAGCAGGGGGTTACTATTACTTACATCCTACAGGTGAACAGAGCTCTATTCCTTATTGGGAAGAGCATGGTTAACTTAAAGTCTCCATATAGTAACTGTCCTGATTGATATATCTCAGCCTTTGACCGGGTTGTCTGGGCAGCCGACAGCCTACGATTCTCTGTGCCTCTTGGAGCCATCTGAGTGCAACCTTGCATTTTTAGACTACACCATAGTGGCGACTATTCCTTGTATGTACATTTTGCAAATGCTAATTCCGTCATCTGTACTGTTGGAAGAGAATATAAGCTTGAAACTTGAAATGCACAATCAGAACAATCTGTCATGACGTTACTCTGCTAGTCTCTGTACTCATTCTCTGTTAATGTTGTGACGGTTGTTCCCGTGGATCCACGTAATTAAACTTGAAATAATCAACTGTTATACCAGAGTCTGAGAGGTCTTTATTTTAATAAATCGCGAACATTTTCCATCTTCCACAATGTCAATCTATTGATATCTTATTACAATATACTGTTGTACATTTGTGTTGTAAACTGTATTATGATACTTGTTTAATTGTTTTATTTCCAGATGTGTGAACCTACTGTAAATCTTGCCATCAATGTGGAACACACTACCGGTACCAAAAGTGCGAAGACGGTCTACACGATTTCAATGACCGGATACTCATTGATCTCTCTTTATGTCTAACCATAAGGAACATGCTGCAGGGAATTTTTTATCTAACTTAATTAAATTGTAATCTGTTTTAATAATTGTTTTGGGTAAATTTACAACTGAATTAATTTTCTTCTTCTTCCTTAGGTCCATACTGCAATGAGCAGAGTGGTAAGGCATTTAGAATTGACTACCCCTCAGCTGATACTGTTCTCCATGGGTATCTTCACTTCGAAGCACTTACAGAACATGATTACCAGTATTCTTATGTGACCTGTGGTGATCATCCACCAGTGGTCATCATGGACCTCCACAAGAAGGGAGCCTTCCATTTTTCAGGTAAGAATGCTTTCATGGAATACACAGATTTAGATGCTAGTTACAGACCGGATTACTCAGAATTGAATGTTTTGACATTGTTTCTTTAGTGAGTGACCTTGCACAACCACCGGAGGACTTCAGTGGAAAGCTTGATATGAAAAGTTTTTGGGAGGCACTATCTATTGAAAGGATTTGTTGAGGATTTGTTGCAAGTAATGCAATTATTAATTATAAATTAGTTAACATGTTATACCTTTTTCTATGAAAGAATTGTGTAACTAACAAACTAACATTGATCCATACCATGTTTAACATGATTGATCTATCACATGTTAAAATAATTTAACTGTATTTTAACTTGAGACATATTGACATATTTCTTGTGTTTTCATATTTACAAAGGTTCCCAAAACAATCCATGTGCAGTACCACCAGCATACAACTTTTGGGCACCGTGGATAGGGAAAAATACACACCGCTCATGTCCTTAACACGGAATTTGAAAACCAGCTGAGGTCTGTGAAATAACAGTCTCAGAAGACCGGCTGAGAGAGGAACTGTTCAAACAGAAGGTAAAAACACTATTATATCTGTTTTATATAGTGATTTACAGGGCATTATTTTTCCTGAACATGCAGCTCCACACACATGTAATGTTTTATATTTGATAGGTTCAAGTGGTTAGGACATTATGTAGGTAGTGTGGATTGGATTCTTCTGGATCGCGCAATTACCTCCTCCAGAGAGTGTCCAATGAAATGAAGTCTCACCAGACTTCAAGGTCTTTCAGAAGATTTGGTAGCGATATGTTTCTATAGCCTCTACTTGCAAGTTCCTATTGCCTTATGTCTCAGTGGTTGTCACATCTACCTGTTTTGAACTATTTTTATTCCTTTGCTCTGATCTGTGATGTTTTCTCTTATTTTAGGATAGAACTTTTATATTTTAACATCTGACACCTACATTTAGCAGCCACTGCAGACTTATGCGCACCAGTACTGACAAACTGTGAATTACACGATCCCAAAATATCCTTTTATTATAACTTATATATATTTTTTTTCTATAGGAATATTGCTCAGCAAATTGATCCTGGGACCTGGACTGAGAAGACTGGGCATGATATTGGGGTGAATAATAAATGCAGTGATGGCAATTCCATTGAATAGAACTCTTACTAAGGAAGGTAAGACAGAGATCAAAACGCTCTTAAACACAATTACAGTTTACTATATAATATTTGCAAATAGAGACAGAAAGACACTAACACATTTGTTCAACAAATTTCTATAACAATCCTCCCTGCTGACACCAAAGCATCCCTTGTTGTCAATCCTTAAACAATTTACTCATGGATAGACAAGTATCAAATTAACGGGCCACAGACCGCTAATATCAATACTTTAAACATCGTGGTCATCCATGATATCATCATTCCAGTAAGTAGGGAACGTAAATCAGTCTGGAATGCCTGGTTCTGTCATCGTTGGCATGTGTTTGGACCAGTACCTGTGCTGTAACCCTAGAAGCACACACTTTTATTAAACATGATAATAAAATACAAGTAAAAAGGCGATACCAGCAAATACAGCAATTAACATCTTTAATATCGGCATACCCCAGGGACCAACCATAGAGAATAACCCTGAGAATGGATCCCATCCATGGACATTGTCGAGCTCTGCAATTCCTTTATTGGTTTCATGTATCAAGTTAATAACTTTGTCTGATGCATCAGAAATAAAAGTACAGCATTCTGACCCAACCACCTTGCAGACACCTCCTTGAGAGGCTAAGATCATATCTAACGCCATTATGATCACTTCTATGTTTATTTACTTATTCAATGATTCTTCATTATTTTTTATAGACATGTATACCTATGTACTTAAGGCAATGGAACAAGTTTCTCTGAGCTCTTTACCTATAACAGTCCTTATCTGTTGTGGTCATTTGTGCCGTCACCATGGTCCAATCATGTGTCCGCCAGTCTGCTAATGTAAATGGGATTGGGATTAACATAGGGGAACGTTTAGATGTTGGTATGTGTAGACAGATCCAACAATTAGTCAGGTTCCAGTGCTTTGCATAATCAACCATTATCCTAAGGGCGATGGTGTCTGGCTCTAACAGCGCTCTTCTTACCCTACCTGGCTTAGGAAGACTTAGGAATTTAGGAACTATTAAAGTATGTGCAACTGTTATAGGACATTTCATAGCGGGTCTACCTATGGGGTGGTCAGGTGGTCTGTGTCGTGGAATTTCACATAGATATTGATAGATTAATAACACACCTTAATTTACAAAGTATAGCAGAGTCATTTAATATGTTTTAACATGCTGCATGGAGAGAGTCCGCATGCAAGCAATCTCTCCTGAATGACCTGATCCCTCCTGCTTATATAGAATCAATCATTGTAATCTTAACCTATGGAAGTTGAGACAATTACTCTACCATTGTATTACTTCCTGAGGCCCAAATAAGGGCTTTAGACAACGAGGCACCGAATCTTGCCAGACAGGGCAAGTGGTACACCACAGGAGATACAGGAGGTAACACATGGTCAGGATGAATATCTTTTGGGTATAAAGTGGGGAGCAGGTACAGGAAGGGAGTTGCAGAGTTACCTGACAATGGGGACAGTAGAAACAATGGGGGCAGTTAATCTTGTCACAAGAGATTGACATAGTTTGTTTACATTTGCCTCCTTCAGTACATGTATGCCATTTTGGCCTTTTCTCATGGTGTACAAATGTCTCTTTCCTTGCTTCATTATGTGTCATATTTACAGTCTGTCCATGATCATCATAGTGTGGTGTGAAGGGCCACACTATCGGTATGACAACGACAATACGTATAATCACCAAAATCACCAACTTTGTACTTCAAAACACAACGTCATCTTAGTTGTAATAGAAACACAGGAAACAAACTAATGAAAATGTTAAAGAAAACTCAATGTCCCAATATACAGTAAAACAAATTCTATTGTGGGGGATAAACTCCTTATTGGCTTGTTTCCCCCTACATGTGTGAAATATTGGATAAAAATTAAGTACTTGTGGGACACTGCGTGTTTTCCTAAACTTTGAAAGATTATTACCGAGGCATAGCCATTCGCTCAACCACTCATGCTGTATCCAGCAATGAGGGAAAACAATATTTAAACCTTTCGTACCAAACATGAGATTATATTCAACCAGATTAAGAAAAGTAATACTGAATCCCATTACAAAGTCTAATATTTAATTCCCACGTGTGACAGCTAACATCTCTACATATGGTCACCTATGGTGGGGCTGAATTGAATAAACAAACATTCTCGATGCAATACATGCTTCCAGCCCTGTTTCACAAGCATGACAAAACAAAAACATGTTATCTTCACTGACGCCTAATAAAAACATGTTACATACCGTAACAATAACCTTGATAAACGCGTCCAAATATACATTGGACAAGAAAAGAAAAACGTAAATCCACATTGAGAATCCTTGTGCAGAGGATTACAAAAATCACTAAAACAGACTATTGCCCGGGGCTTGGGGAAAACATAGGAGCGCGCGCAAACACAGCACCCTCATTCCTGTTATGGGCTGTCGCAATCATTTGTATGACAACAATCTTTTGCACAATACCTAGATCTCAAAATCATATGCCTACCTGAATAAGGGAGTTTCATGCCGATGTTAAAAAACATCTCAACCCCGTTGAGAATTGTGCAGCAATGCAACATGGAATGTTTCAATTATTTGTGAATTGTCAACTAAAATCGTGACTGCCCTAGATCCTGCATGTATCGCCACGCTGTGGGTTGACCCTCAACCTTGGCTTTTTTTAACTGGGAAAATGGGAGAGTGACAGGAACTATTTGGACTTGGAACAATAATGCCTTTTTCTAAGTGTTTCAAACATGGGTGTGATACCTTCAGTAGCCTTTAGTTTCAATGGGTATTGAGCCTGGCATGGTCTGTGAGGCCCTTTATATATAACTACAAGAGGCTGTGGATTTTTTAGTAGCCCAACATATTTATGCTGAGATAACAGGGAGGGTGGAACTCCTGCTAACCTAGGATCTATAGCAGCCACTTATTCTGCACAGACCTTTACTTCCCGTTTACCTAAAACGGTGCACCCAAATCCTTCTGTATACGCTTGGGCATCTATGGAAAAATTCCCCTCCCTCCATGTGACATGGGACCCAGTCCGCTGCTTTTTTGCACCTCCTTACCCAAGGACCTAAGCTTTCCCAATTACTAAACCCTAATTTAGCATGGGAAACATGGGGGTCCAACCCCTCCACTTTGAATAAGCGAGACACCTCTCTCACATTTCACACAGACCAAGCACAAAAACTTTGGGATTGATTGTACTGATCTATCCCGAAGCTCACTCCAGCCGGGCGCCCTATCTCTCACCCCTTTCATAGCTAGCTTAAGATTGGGGGAGGATTTAGGCTCCAGAGACGCAGTCCCTGGCCATACACGGTTGACCCGCCAGGATTTGAGCACGAGACATCAGGTTTAGTATCCAAAACGACGAGCCCCCAAATTGTGATGGCAATTCCATCTAATAGAACTCTTACTAAGGAAGGTAAGACAGAGATCAAAATGTTCTTAAACACAATTACAGTTTATTATGTAATATTTGCAAATAGAGACAGAAAGACACTAACACATTAGTTCAACAAATTTCTATAACAATGCTTAATTAGATACTCCAAAGAAATATTACTATTGCCCAAATTCTGCACTTCATATAGAAGTCATCATATGACGGAAAAGATAGCAACTATCAGACTTCAATCAATCAATCATAGGCCTAATAAAAAATTCATAATTTGATTTTAAGGCTTGCCACACCAGAGCTGCGGAAACGACAGCGGGATTTTTATGCTTATGGTAAGATCACAGTTGTTTTGGTAAGTATATGGCGGTTTCTGTCAACATTGTAAATAAAATGCTTTGTTTTCCATCTTCTATTTTCCAGTATAGCCTTTCCATTGTAACAAACGATGGGTTTGAATTCCTGGAGGTTAGTTAATTAAAAAAAAATAAACCAAATAATAAATTGCCTAATTAGAATTTCCCTTATTTTGCAAGATACTATTTATCTTGAAGAGAAAGGGTACATTAAGAACCACATTCTCCCTGTCACTGTCACATTTCTTTCAGCTTGACAAGCATTTGATTCGGAAGTGGGGGTGTCTTTTTTTAATGGAGTGCTTCGAAATACAAGGGTACGACAACCCTAAACATTGTGTTAATTAATTTCAATAACACTTCATTTTGAGGGTCACTTGTAGGTTATTTAAAATCTCAATCATCTATCAGCAACATGTCAGAACATCTGATGACTACATTGTTAACCATCTACAGATAAACAATCAGTACTATATAGTATTATATATAGTATTATGATATAGTACTATAAGTACTCTAGATGACAGATTCACGCATGTCAACTGTGCATCAATGCCTAGCTTTTTCCAATGCAATATTTTATATTAATCATATTAATGTTTGAAAGGTATGGCCAGAAGTTTGCCTTCTGGACTGATGAGGCCAGACGTTTGCTCCAGGGACAACTTGCCCCAGTATACAGAGTGCCAAGACAGAGTACCATCACTGAGGAACTTCCAGTCCACATACAAGCTGTCACTGACCGCACTGCTGAGGAAAAGAGACTGGTGGACTTCATTGTACAGTCCAAGGGAGCTGAGCAGCATTTGGTGGTATTTTGAGAATGTTCACATTTTCTCATCATTACAGACTAACAGAAAATATTCACCCAGGGCCTTGGTTAGGAACATCAACAGACGTATCATTTTAGAAGCTCATTTATTGCCTCTCTTTAATGTATGTATTTAATGTAACTGTCAGTTGTTCAATGACTAACAACTACCACACAATACACTGAATCCAGTTCCCACAAATTACATGTTTCTGTACATTGATTTGCCCGTAGGGTGTACTCAATGGGAAGACTTTCTCGTGGCTTCCTCTGAAGTCCTCTTCCCAGGTGCCTGTCTACCTCGACAGCGATGAACTACAGGACACCCTTATTGCCTATCTGAAGGCAGTGCTGAACAGAACACCAACCAAACTGACCTTCACAGATGAAGTGCAGTTCATTGTTGGTGTTCTATTTCCAGAGGTAGACGTAACCATGTAAAGTATTTGCTTGCGTTCCTGCTCCTGCACTTTCAAAGCCTATACAAACAACATGCCTACCATGTTTCTACCTATGTACGGACCTGTGTATAATGCCTTGAGGTTCTGTATTGGTGTAATTCTTAAAAAATTAACCATATCATTTTTGTAGGCCATCATATATGGCCTGAGTGTGCAGAAGAATCTGTCCATGCAGGATGCTGAAAAGGTCTTCATCTCTGGACCAGTTTATCATCTGAGGTATGTAGAGAATGTAAATTTTCAACACGGTGCCATGCAAATTTATCAACTACTATTAATACCTTAATTATCAACTACAATTAAGTAATGTTAATTAATGTACACTAATTTGTTAGTGTTACTGATATTTCTACTTACCCAGAAGTGATGTTGTCCATTTACTATTTCAGTGAAGTGGAGGAGTTTGATAGGGTGATAAACGAACAATTGCAGACAGAAGAGAGACTATTCAATTAGTAAGTAGTGCTGTTACATACTTCACAATCTGGGGTTTGAATATTTGTCAGGAAAAGTCAAATGTGAATACAAATTTTTTTTTATATTTGTTTTTCTTGCTTCTCTGTCTCTATCTCTCTGTCTCTCTCATTGAAGGATGAAGGTGGATGGAGTGATGTGGGGGATAAGATGGAGGTCTGGATGTGGTGTATGGAGGGGTTATTGTTTTTTTGTTATTGTTTGTATTTGGTTAACATTCAAAAAATAATAATGTATGTATAATCTTGAATCTGCCCCCAGAGTCATCATTGTGTCTTTCCTCTCCAACATTACAAATTTCTGGTTGAGATCTAGTGACTGCAAAAGCCATAGCAATTAAAATAGAATATAACTTTATTTTTCCTGAGGCAACTTTGTTTGTGGCATCAGACACATACAAAATTTAGTATGCGTACAGGTATGTACAGTATTTACAGGTATATACAAGATGATCCGCTCCGCCGACATGCAGTCAATGTTGGCAGACATGTGCAATACAACAAAGTTCATCCCAGCATGCCCAACCACATGAAAGGAAACGTCCTCATGCAGCCCATCCATCCTGCCATGGAGGTTCAACACCAGCAGCAGAACAGAAGGAAGCGGTGGATCCTCTCCACAGTTCCATCCATCCCACATCACCCAAATACACGTTTCATTGCAATGATGACATGAAATCAAGTACAGTATAACAGACTAGAGTTTAACTTATTTATATTTTCTCAGAGAATTTAGATTTTTATATATAATACAGCATAGAATAAAATAATGAAATAAATCACAGAATACATACGTTGCATATGTATGTTGACCGGGTAGCTGACAGAACACTATGTGTGTGGAATTCAATTATCCGCAGTATGAGTAGAGGATTTACATGTTTAGTAGTTTTATTCCCAACAGATGTGGTTGAATGGTGTTAAAGGCACTAGAGAAATCCAGAAGCACAAGCCTGGCATGTGCTTTTGGTTTTTCCAGATGGGAGGGCACATGATGCAATACTGTAAGGGCAGCATCATCTACACTTCTAATCTTCCTGTAGGCAAACTGGAGTTGATCTGCCAGGTTCTGGACCATCTCTTATAGTTGCGAAAGTACCAGACGTTCAAAACTCTTCATCAACACTGATGTAAGAGCTACAGGTCAGAAGTCATTGAGAAATGTGGGTCTGCTCTTCTTTGGAAAAGGGCAGATGGTAGAGGTCTTCCACAGAGCTGGAACTGTGTTCCTCTGAGGACCAGTTGAACAGTTCACAGAAGACAGGGGACAGTTGTTTGTAGCAGGTCTTCAGGACCTTGTTACTGATGTTATCAGGACATGATGCTTTGTTGACTTTGGCTCTTTGGTGAAGTTAAGCCCATCAAAGCAACTGTAGAACATGTTCAGAATCTCTGCAAATGTGCCACAATCCTCAGTGCTCATGTTGCAGTGTTTACATTGGTTCTGTAGTCCGAGACAATGTTTTGAGGCCATTCCAGGCATAACACATCTGTCCACATTGAAACATATTTTCCACCTTTCTTTAGGCCATTTTAGCTTCCTTGATTTGCTTACTTCATTTACTTTGAATCAAATTACACTGGATCTTGACACCTATGGAATATGTACATTTGTTTCTAATTTATTTTAAGTTCTTTAGTTGTCCAAGGTTTATTACATTTAAGTAACTTTAATTATCCAAGGTTTGTTTTTTGAACATATTTTAAAATATTACACCTTTCTTTTAAGGTATAATTGCCTTTTCACGATGTGTAGTGGTGGAGAGGTAGGAACCAGGCATAGGCAGAGTGGGAGTCGATGTTTTGAATTTTAATTAAAATAAACACCGAGCACTTGAACAAAACTGAAGGAAAAACAAAAGGTATGCACAAAAACGAAACACCATGTACAGGAACATACGGCGACAAGCAACAATGACCGACAAATGAGGGGAGCAGAGGAGAAACATTTAAACACATACTAATGACCTAATTGGGACCTGGTGTGAGTGACAATTGGAGACAAGACAAATGAAGGAGTCCGGGGTGAGTTCATGATCATTGGGAAACCGGGAAACGTGGGAGATGACGGAACTGTCCGTCACCTCACCGTCACAGTACCCCCCCCAAAGCCCCGGCTTCCAGACGGGGCCGAAAATACCACCGCAGGGGCAGGCGGGCGGGAGAAAACCCTACCCCCCAACAATCCATGCCGGAAACAAGTAGAGGAGGCGGGGCCGGCGGAACAGGCAGGGGAGGCGGAGCCGCCGGAACGGGCAGGGTAGGCGGAGCCGACGGAGGGCCAGGAGCCAGAGGAGGGCCAGGAGCCGGCGGAGGGTCAGGAGCCGGCGGAGGGTCAGGAGCCGGCAGAGGGTCAAGAGCCGGAGGAGGGTCAGGAGCCGACAGAGGGTCAGGAGCCGG